>JAULBS010091639.1:0-17326 GCA_032355785.1 Symmetromphalus regularis | reverse complement strand
ATAAGCCGAACTGTTAAATTGTCTGTTGAACGGGAATTATTTACTTGACACAATGGCAGGTGCTCTGACAGTGTTTTCGCTACGCCTACAAAAGCATGCTATTTGTGCATTAATGCAGTGTGGTATTGAATTAAACTAATAAAGATTACACTTTTATATATCTTTTTGATCAAAATAAGTTAATGTTATCATATATATCATATATGTTTTCTTGTTCATTTACATACATGAATGCTTGTTTACGGAAACAATGTCAAGTAAAAGTGCACAGACTTTTGTGCTGCGTAGACTTATGAGATGTGAGTGTACTATAAATTTCACTGCAGTTAAATGATATTTACTAAATTTTATATACATACTTATTTTGACTAGGAAAGTAAAATTCATTTAGAGCTAACATGGCTTCTTCACCTTTTGTGAAAAGACATCAAGTGGGTACATTTTCATAAAAATGATTATCTTTATAAATGTGTACATTAAATATTGTATACAGAACTTGAGTGAAGAAAACAAGCAGCATTCTCAGACGTCTGAGGCAAGTAAGAAGAAGAAGGAGAGTCTGATACTGCACATGAAGCTCTATCAGCAGGAGGTGCAAGATCAGAAAACTCTTATCAAGGTACAGTATAGTTTAATTCAGAAAACTTCTTTTACAAAACCTGTAAATTGATGTTGCAAATCTAAATAGATAATTGAAATGTTAAAATTGAGTAATCATACCTTCTGCTTTGTTTTCAGGAATTGCAAGCCACAATGCAGAACAGTCTCCAGTCGAAAACACAAGAGTTGCAAGTTAAAACTAAAGTATGTTTATAGCATTTTTTTCTGTTTTTCACAATGTATTTATGTAGTCAAACAACATAATTATAATTTAACAGTTAGCTATTTTTAAAAATATATATTTTAGACATAGGTTTAAATGTTCAATAATATCTGATCTTATAATATTTCTGCTATTTTTTCATTAAAAGTCTAATTACCAATTTCAAAAAATATAAATATTAAATTATTCTATTTCCTTTGTTTGAAATGTCAGAAAAGCTAGAAATATTTTTTTTGACTAATCAAAACTAAATGTTTCATTTAGGAGATTGAAGAGTTATCTGTTTTGGTGACTGACCTCCAAGACAAAGCACGTAACTTCAACAAGGAAAAAACTGACCTTCGCAACCAGTTTGATGCAAGGTATAGCTAGTGATGTTGTCGTTTTACCTATCAGAACTTAACTGCTTTGTTGAATATATTTCAGTAAAGCAAATCAATTATTTTTTCTCATGTGAAATTATTGCTAGTGTTAGCTAAATTTTAAATAGTAAAATATAGAAAGAACATTTATATCTGCAAGGATGGAAAGGAGAGAGCACGTTTTTGTTGTTTTGTTTCATCAGAGAAAATTTTTATAATATGTGGAAAGAAAAGAGTATGTTTTCTTTTTCTTCTCGTAGAAAAAAACTAAATGTCAAATCATTGAATGTGCAAACAATATTTAATTAGTACCATTGGGTCTGTTGATAATCTTGTTTTTATATCTCATTTTCATTTTTGTTACTTCTTAGTGATTATTTTGATTTCTTATGACTTGTTTTCGTTATGATTCAATTTAAAAAAATATATATTTCAGAAACAAAAAGGCAGAACAACATATTGAACAACTAATTTCTGAGAGAAAGCAACTTGATGAAAAAATGTCCGGTTTGGAAAACAAGATTGCTTCTCTTTGCAAAGAGCTTGAAGAAAAGTCTGACCAGCTTTGTAGTGCTGAAAGACGTTTAGCAGATGCCAAATCAGAAATCCAGCAACTCTATCAGCAGAAGACTGATTTACAGGTAGTTGTGGAATCCATGCAGAAAATTTCATCCAACAAAGATGAAAGTTTAAAAGAAAAGGCCGAATTGAATGCTAAAGTTAACCAGCTTCTCAAAGCAAATGGTGATTTGGAAAGGAAGGTCAAAAGTTACGTAGACGAGAAAGACATTCTGGAAAAGAAGCTAAAGAAAAATGAAGCTGAGTTGGAAGAGATGAAGAAAACCTTGATGAAACTGGAGAATGCAGAAAGAGACAAGCAAACACTGGACAAGAAACTTTCAAGATTAGAACTTATTGAGAAAGAAAAGGCTAAACTGGAAGAGAAACTCTCAAAGCTAGAAAACATAGAAATAGAAAAACAAAATCTTGAGAGAAAGATTACCAAGTTAGAAAATATGGAAAAGTTAAAAGAGGAAGCGGAAGAGAAATTAAAGTCTGTTAAGAAGAACAGACTAGAGTTTGAGAAGAAAATGGAAAGAGAAAAGAAAGAATTCGAAGATGAAGTTACAAAACTGACAAAAGAGAAGAAAGATTTAGTGAAAACTATCACAAAACTGGAGGCTATTGATGCCGAAAAACAAGGGTTAATCATAAAAAAATTAGAAAGTGTTGAAAAAGATAGGCGAATGTCAGAAACAAGTTTGAAATCTATGCAAAAAGAAAAGTCTGATCTTGAAAATCAACTTTTAAAACTTCAGACAGAGAATGAGAATTTAAAGCAAAGTTTAGTTCAGCATACAAATAATGAACAAAATCAAACCATGATAAAAGAACAGCTATCATATTTGAAAAAAGAAAAAAAATTCTTGGAGGAAAAGGTTAAAGAAATGGAAAAACTAACAACTGAAAAGAAAAGTCTTGAAGATAAAATACAAAAGTTAAAAGAAGACTATGATAAGGAGATGAAGAAAATATTAACCAAATTGCAGAATGCTGAGACAGATAAGCAGGAGCTGGAGAAAACTTTGACAAAACTGAAGAATGCAGATAGAGATAAACATAAGCAAGAATTGGAGAAAATGTTGTCAAAATTGGAGGATGCTGAGAGAGACAAGCAAATACTGGAAATAAAAATTTCCAGATTAGAACGTATCGAGATAGAAAAGACTAAAGTGGAGCAGAAACTTCTAAAGCTGGACAACACAGAAATGGAGAAACGGGATCTTGAGAAGAAGTTGACTCAGCTGGAGAAAATGGAACAGTTGAAGAATGATGCTGAGGATAGATTGGAGAGTCTTAAGAAGGATAAGCAAGAGTTGGAGGCAAAAGTTCAAAGAGAAAAGAAAGCATTTGAAAAAGAATGCACTATTACAAAAGAAAAATTACTTTGTTTGGAAAAGGAAAAGAAAGATTTGGTGAAGCAGGTGAGGGAACTGGAAAATTTGAAAACTGAAAAGAGAAGTCTTGAACAAAAAGTATTAATGTTAGAAAAAGACTGTAATAAAAATGCCACAAATAATTCTGAACTTGAAAAGAAATTGACTGAACTCCAACGCTTACAGGAACAAAATGATGCACTGAAAAAACAGTTGTCTGATCTTGAAACTAACAGTAAAGAGAAACAAGATTTTGAAAAACAAATTGAGAAAGTAGAAAATTTAGAGAAAGAAAATAAAGAACTGCAATCTAGACTAAAAGAATATGAGGGTGCATCAACAGGCAAAGCTGAGAATCTACCCTCTGAATATAGACGATCTTTGGTTGATCGACTCCATGAGGAAAAGTTAGCTCTTCAACAAAAAGTAAAAAACCTTGAAGCAGAAAAGGATGACATGAAACGGCAGAGCATAACCCAAAATTCAAACCGTGATTCTGATTTCAAGAAAGTGCAAGAAGAAATGGAAGGAAAAGTTAAAAGGTTAGAAGGTGTCACCGAAGAACTTGAGAAAGAATTGGATAAAACAAAAGAAATGGTTAGAGAAAATAGTCAGTTGAAGAAGGAAAAATTGGTACTTCAGGTCAAAATAGACTCATTGTCCGATCAAGTCGGTTCTCTGAAATCTTTACTTGACAAACTAAAAACAAAAGATAGCAGAGACGATTGTTCAAAAGACGAGGAAATTCAGAAAGTGCAAAACAGTTTGAAACGAGCAAAGTCATTTGCCGTAAATAATGACCAAGGCATGGAGGATCTTCACCAAGAAAAACGTTATCTTGAAGCTAAAGTGAACAGTCTACAAAAACATGTGGAGCAGCTGCAGGGATCTGCCAGTGTGAGAAGCAGCCAGTCAGAACAGTTAGAAAGTGATGAGAAGGAGAAAGTTGATCTTACCCGGCAAGCTGAGGAACTTCAGAAGAAGTGTGATAACTTAATGACTGAAGTGGCTGAATTGCAGAGTTTAAAAGAGGTCAACAAACAGTTGGAGGCCAAGATAAAACAACTTCAGAAGGAAATGAATGATGTAACTTCCAAGGTATTTTATCGTTTTGTTTTTAATTATTTCACTTTGTTAACTAAGGTAGACTGATTGACAAAGAATCCTCAAAAAGGTTTGTTATAACTGTGTTGTTTTTAATCATCCTGATGTGTATGAGCACCTGCTATATAATGATCATTTAGTTATATACTTGGAAATTAATTCAGAACTACCTAGATGTAAATTATATTACCACCAAAATGTTGTATCTGAATATTAACAGAAAGCAAGCTTTGGTCATTTTCAAACATTTTGTAACATTAACAAAGTTGCACAAATTGCATGTCTAGTGTTTTTTCCCCACATGTCTACCAAACACATGGATAAATTATTTACAAAAATACCTTATCTGTTATTAATAATCATGTATTAATTCCATTATTATTTTGTAATTGTTTTCAGGGCACAATATTTCACGCGAATCACTGTTTACAGGAAGTTTATTCACGCAGATGTACAAGTATTCCGACAAATGTTTTAGACAGATTTTTATATACTTGATGCGCAGCGAACCAGTAGATAATGTTATATTGCAACAGTTGTAACTTGCGACCGGTCTAAACAAAAAATGCTGAGTATAGAGTCGAATCAAAAGTTTTAATGAAATGTCCACGGATGCTGGGGACAGCTAAATTATCTTCTGCTATTTCATCTTTAGGAATATAATCATACCAACATAATATTGGATTGCCTATAATTTTACAAATGCTGATAACGGTTTTAACGTAAATGAGTTTTTAAAAAGTTTTTAAATACCCATATCGCTGAATTAGCTTTTAAAAAAAACATTTGGAACATCACTATAGGTAAAGTGAAAGTAGCTTGGAATCTGGAAGTGTTATTTAAAAAAAAAACTTTTATAAAAATTTTCTTTTGTATTTTGTGTTAACTTCGTTTGAGCTAAAAATTATGTATTTAAAACGTAATTTTGAGGTAACTGATCAGGTAACCCACTGGTTATGCAAATATAATTCACGTAACCGAATTTTGGGTTACCTAGGTAAAAATGATATGAACCGACTTCCGGTTACCTTAGATTTCGAAATATTGTCCCCTGGTTTTCTTGCATGGATTAAATGTCACAGTTTTGAAATCACATTCTCAAATAATTGTTTGCAAATAATTCACATTGTCTTTTGAGAGTTTAGTGTCATGCTTTTGTCGAGTTTGAAGCAAAATAGAACCATTTAAGTTGCTAAAGTCTGTCTTAATTTTAATAATTACATTTTTTTAATATAATGATCTTGTTATGGCATGGTAGGCTTACTGTTTAATTTATTCGCATTTAAGAGAATACTTCATTATATAGATGTTTTCAAAACTTATTCAAGTTTTATAACATATTTGTTCACTATATGTAAGAGTACATTTCCCCACTCTTTTTTGTTTGTTAGAGCCCTTCATCAGCATCATTAAGTGGTATATCTTCCGAACTGAAACGAGAACTGTTGGAGTCTAATCTGTCACTGAGTGAAGCAAGATCTCTGTTGTCAGCATCAAAACGCCAAGAGCATGAGCTGAGGGAACAGATTCGATCTTTACAACGTCAGCTTGATAATAAGGCAATGGAAAATGGTCCTAGAGTGCAGGTAGCTGTAAATAATTACTTACTATTTTGGTTTGTGATTTGATTATTCAGAGGTTAAATTGCCCGTTCCTATATAAATGTATGTAACATTGTTTTTACATATTTTTAAGCTACTTGAAATTACTTCGCAAAAAATTATATTGTATTTTAGAGAATAATATTAATGTATTCATTCTTTTTGTTTATTTTAAGGGAACTCCAGCAACAGAGGGTGAGCTTCAGACTCTTCGTATTAAGAATGAAGCATTGAAAACAGAAATAACAGTAAGATACATCTAATTTCACATACATGAGAAATATTAGTAAAACTGACATTAAGCAAATGCTGATTTTGTTTCCAACATATTAATATTGTTGTATATGAAAATATACAGATGGAAAGAACTGTTGTAGTTGGGGTTTTTAAAAATATAAACTTAATGTTTTATTGTTTGAATTAATATAATAATTTTTTGAAAAAAAGGTTTAAGCAAAATATGTTTGTTCCTATTGAATGAAAGAATGTCAGATAAATTTTCAAGTTATATTTGAATTATCTTGAAACACTTGTTGATCAGGACATAAAGTCTGTTTACAAGTAAAATAAAATTTTCTCTTTTATTGTGTATGTCACTAACAGTAATGGATCCAAAGTAGCCTCCTATATTTATATGATTTATAACTTGACTCATAACCAGAAAGTACAATAAGTAATTAAATACTGAAACAAAATACATGTGATATTTGTTTATTTTATTTCGCAAAACATTATTGACAACAACATTACTGAAAACAAAACTTTATTTCAGTAATATAAATATATATATATATTTTCAGAATTCTAAAGCTGTTGATGATGAACTACGTTTGCTGAAATCCCAGTTTGAAATGGTTCAGAGACAAAATAAGGTGGGTTTTTTTTTCATAAGAGTTTTGTGAAACTGAGGTGTCCTCACAAGGTTACATTATACCCACTAGCATCTATTAAATAGGTATTAGTACCAGGATCCATTACAAATTACTCATTGGTAAATGTTACAAGTTACAGCTTAACGTTTTTACTTATTATCTTTTTATTTACTTTAATTGTAATAATGACAAAATCAGTTGATCACTGAAAAGCTGTGTTCCTTGTCAAAATGTTTGCTTGTATATATCAATGCTCTGTTTTTGGTTATTTAAGCTATAAATCTTTACTAATATGTAGACGCTGGAAGAAAAGTATGCTAGTCTGCAGAAAGAGAAAGGTGGTGAAAGGTTAGAGGTGATGACATTGAGAGATCAGCTTCGTGCTAAGGAACAACAATGTGATCTTGAAATGAAGGTACAGGCCTAATATGCCATAAAAATTAATTTTTCTCTTGACAAAAAATGAATTTACTTAATTTGTCTTAAAAAGTATAAAATATAGTATACCATAGTTCTAGGTAAAAATGTTTTGAATTATATTTAAAAAAATATACTTCAATTTTATTGCTTCATTTATAATTAAGGTAATTGTTGTTGCTGAAGGTTTGTTTTATTGTATTACCAATGCTTAATATTCAAAACAAATTGTAGACATTGTGTATGTATTTATTTGCTTGTCTTCAGAAAAGTGCAAAATATCAAGGAATTTGTGCTGAACTTGAAGAACAGATGCAGGACTTAGAATTGCTTGTTAATGAGAATGTTAAAAGAGAAGCTGAATGGATCAAGATCAGGTTTGAGATCAACTTAATGTATACTCAACTATTGAAGTCTAAGAATAAATATATTTTGTCTTTAACAAAACATCCATTTCTTAAGTATATTAATGTCTCTTTACATTTGATTTGAGTAATTATGTTAGCAACATGATAAACAAGATAATCATTCATTAATGATATTGTTACAAACCCTATTTGTCTGTCTATTTTTTAAGATCTTTTATCTTAATTGTAAAAAAAATTCTTTTTTTTTTCCATCCATTGGTTAACTTTTAATATGTATAGCATATAAAAAATAGTGTACCTACTAAGTCATTGTTTACACAGAAAAATTAAATATGTATTTAATAGAAAATAGAGTTCTTAATAAATATATTCCTTTATTGATTAATTTTGTTATTATATGTTTGATTTGAATATATCTTACTCTACAGGAAGTCATTTGAGCAGGCCATTCAAGAGCGAGAGGGTGAGCTGGAGGGGAAAAGTCTGAAGGTGAATGCAATACAGATGGCCAAGTAAGTTGTTTTTCTTCAAATAAATTTTAAAAGAAAGCTTAATGCAGATTTAATATATACGTTTAATTTGGTCAGAGACATACTTATTTAATATAACTGAAACTAATTTTAATTGCCATGATTTAATTTTGTTTTCATTATTAAGATATTTTAAATTTAAAAAAAAAATGTCCCAGGTTACAACAGCAGTTGCATTCTGTGAAGGTATCACTAAAGTTAATTAAAAGTTATTGTGTATGATTTGTAAAATACCAGCTGCAGTCTGCATTATACATGTCAGTTGTTGACATTAAAGTTTTTTAACCACTGGAAAATTTACTGGCCTCCCACAGAACTTACTCGCCCTCCAATAAAATACCCCCAACCCCCCCACCCAGGAAATTTTGTTTAAAAATTGTGATTAGCGACAAGATTTAAACAGTGTAAATTGATTAGCAATTACTTATCTTGTATATTAGATTTGTGTAGAGATCTCTAAAATTTGTATAGCGAAAAGCGATTCTTGAAAAAGGGTGGGGGGAGCATCCACCTATCCAAAAAGTTTGGGATGTTTCACCCCTACCCCATCACGCCAGAACTGACGCCATTATAGACACTCTGTGTACTTCGGTATATTTGACTAAGATCACATGGTTAAGTGTTACATTGATACAATAAAGAGAAATACTGGTGGATTATAATTTAGGCATTTTAATTTAAAAATTATGAAGCAAAAAGTGTGGGAGGGGAGGGGGGATAATTATATAGGCATTATGGAGGGATGTCTCCTGCATCCCCCTGAATTTATGCACACACCTGCCACCTTCCCCACCCCTTCCCCATAGACTTTCCTCCTTTCTCAAGCCAGCTCAATCCATGACATCTGGAATAATCTTCTTCAAAAAATACCATACCGGTATAATAATGTAAATAATAAGAATTATGATTTTCGAGATATTAATTTGTTGAATGCATTACGGTATGGAGTCCACGGCCACACCGGAAAAAAGTTTGTGCGTAATTGAATTTTCTAGGTATATTTTTTAAGGAAATTGTTTGCGTATAGGGTATCCAAATAAAACAGATGACGGCCAGGAAGCAGAAAAGCAACTGTGTTTATTTGGGACGTTGAGAATTAATGACAGGGTTTCATATGATTATAATTGAATGGTGTCCCGTCAGGCCAGTCATTTATAAAACCTTATGGCCTGAACTGGCCCGACGACCTAAAAAAGGGGTGTCAGGCTATTGGGCCACCGTTAATGTCGAGGGCTGCACGTGTAAAAGTTGTGTACAGATAGTATGAATTATTTATTACAAAGGAATGCTACTGGCGAGCGTCTCACTCAGGCTAAACAACAGCTGCAGTCCGTAAAGGCCTCACACAAAGCTGAGATTGAGGATCTCAATCACAAACTGTGGGAGGAACGTGGCAAGAACAAGAAATTTAAAAATAAGGTAAATTTGTAGATAACTTTCTACCACTTGTCTTGATAACTTGGACTTTGCTTTTGACATGATTTGGTAAAATAAAAGATTAATTTATGGATGTACCAGTGATTGAAATAATCCTGACCTCACTGACAAACATCTTGGCCTAGGATATATTATTATCTGTCATTCCAATTAACCAGCATTTATTTTGTGATAACAATGTTTTACATAAAAAATATCATTACATCAAAATACATGTCAAACTGATCCCACCACCAAACAAACAATGTTTACATTTGTGCTGGGGAGAGTGGGAGGGGTTTAAATAAATAAACACAGCACCATGTAAATCATTAAAAATATTAGATTTAATTTCAGAATTTTAGGCATGTTTTTTTGGGGGTGGGTGAAAGGCTAGAGTGGTCAAATCATTTGTTAGAAATCTCAGCCAATTTCCACCCATGTCTGTATTTATAAGCTTTTAAAATTGTATGTGAGGTTTATTGCACTGTGTAATATTTTCTTTTAGCTGGAAGAGATCAGTGCACAGCAAAAGAAGATAGAGATGGTGTTAGAGACACAAGCCAAGACAATTGAGGTTGATGCTGTGGAGAAAAATAAACTTAAAGAAGAGGTAAGTGACCGAAAGACATGACTGATTAATTTTTTATCTTTTATTATATGTTATCATTAATTCTTATCTAAATGTTTTTGCAGATATCAAAGATATTGACTGAAAATCAAGATGTCAGAAGTGACAATTTGAAATTAAAGAAAAACCTTGATGAAGCCATGAATAAATTTGAACTGATTTTTGGTGAAAAAATTGAC
Source organism: Symmetromphalus regularis (assembly GCA_032355785.1). NCBI lineage: Eukaryota > Metazoa > Mollusca > Gastropoda > Neomphalida > Neomphalidae > Symmetromphalus > Symmetromphalus regularis. Next base: position 7,086 of record JAULBS010091639.1, on the reverse strand, counting down.
CTTGAGAATTTTGCAGAAGCCATGCAGGTAATAGTTTTTAAAATTCATAGTACCTACACAGTAATTAAAACCAATGTTAAAAATTTTTAAGGTTAATTAAATTTAATTCAAGATTTGTATTGTAAAACTGGTTTAGTGAGATTCATTTTATTAAACAAATGATAGTTAGAAATTTAGTGCACTGTTTAAAACCAAATGAAATTTTAGGAATTCTTTTCCATAAAATTTGAAAATTACCATGAAAAATTGATTACATGATTGGGAATTGAAAAACTCAAGAGAAGAAAGGTTTTTTTTACCTTTGAGGCTTTATTGGCTCAAATATCAGATGATGTTTTTTGTATTTGTTTGTTTAATGTTAGACAGACACAATTAGATTGCTGTTTAATTTAAACCCATCTGTCACGCAGTCTTAATGAGATTTTGAAATCTCTTTGTGTGCAATTTAACCTTCTGATTACTCACTTGATAAGATTCAAATATTTCTGCCGATAAGGAAATCATGTTGTCACTGATAATGAACTCATCTGCACAAAACATAAATGTCTGCTTATAAGGAGATGATCATAGTTACTCAGTCATATGTAAACAACATTAATGTTTTTGTTGTCATGCCATTGTTACATTGAACATAGAGTTCTGCACATCTATTTTATAATGTTAAAATGGGTGAATCTGTGGACGAGATCGTTTACTGTATTGATATGTGTAACTTGTAGGGTTTGCACTTCCTTGAGAAATACAAGTTTGAAAGTACAATTGGGCAGCAGATGAAGTTGATAGATTACCTGCAAGCTGTCTGGCTGGAGAACATGGATAAGAAGAAAAAGAAGGTAATGTTTTAATGTGAAAGTGTCTGTCACTTCGTATATATATATTAGATATATATATTAAGGGGTGATGGGAGAGTATATATTTAAAAAGAAAAAAATTCAGTTTTTTCTTCATTTACTGTAAGTATATTATATATTACCATGATTCTTGCATTGTTGTTTTAAGGGAAGCAAACTTTTTGGCAGCGGAAGAAGTAAAGATATTGCGTCGGGTTTTCCAGCACAGTGGAAGGACTTTCAAGATGGTCTTGAAATAGAGAGAAAGAAAAATACTAAACTGCAGGAACAAGTTGATACATTGCGTGAAGAAAACTTTCAGCAAGCCAATGAATGTAATTTTTTTTCATATAATGTAAATTTATTATATGTAGAAATAATGAAGACTGTGTTTATTGTAGAATAACTCAGTTTAAGAAACTGTAGTTATACAGTTAAATTATATACATTTTTGACATATTAGTATTTTCTTTTAATATAAATTTAAAAAAGAATAATTTAAACTTTCAAATGGTGCCTTTTCTTTTTCTTTGGGTTATTTGGGTACATTTTGCTAAATTTATCAATTTGATATGAACACAATGTTTATTTGTTTTTATAATATATATGTATTTGAAATATGGTTAAGATCTTGTAAATACAATAAGCTTTAATACTCAATATACACTATTATATGTTTTTGAAATTGATGTCTAGGTATATTGTATTCCTGCATGTTTCAGTGTTGAGGTTAAAAGGACCACTACGAGAAAAGTTCATTCTTGAAAACACCCACACACCAAAGATTCGGGCAGCTGCAGTTGCTCTGTCTCACTCTCCATCTAATCAACCAAGTCCTTCAACAATTCTTTCTGATGTACCCTCATATCACATGGAGGTGCCACGAACACCAAAGCCTACAAAACAACGAATGCACCATAATATTCCTCATCGTTTTGTGCAGGGACTAAATACAAGGGCTACAAAATGTGCTGTGTGTTTGGGAAGTGTTCATTTTGTGAAGCAAGCTTCTAAGTGTCAAGGTTAGTAAACATTTAGCTAAGTACATTAACTTTGCTATGTATGTTTTCGTTGTTTATGAGAGATATACCAACTGATATATGCACTAATATTTTGATATGTATTAACATTTTTCAGTTGGGAGACAAGGACTTTCATATAGACTTTCCAACAGACAAGACAACATATACCAGCAACTTTTATATAGAAGTTGTAGGACACTGATTGGAACTGAACAAATATTTTAAATCTGCAAAATCTTCATCTGAAATTTTTTGTTGTTATTGTTACAACATGGTTTTACCAATGAGACATCAGTTTATCATTTCATTAATTACCTGACATTTCATTAATTACCTTACCTGAGTTTTTTTGCAAATAATAATGCAGGCATTAAATAGTAGTTTTTTTATATTTATGATTGAATGGTTATGACATATCAGATGGGTCTATTATAATCTTTATTTAATGTTCTCAGAATGTCATATGGTATGTCATCCTCGTTGTGTGTCATCTGTGCCTGCATCGTGTGGCTTGCCAACTGAGTACATCCAGCAGTACACAATGATGATGGAGAAGATCAGTGCAAGTGACTCTGATGATGTTCTCGACAGCACAGATTGTGCCATACAGCTCGATGGATGGCTAAAAGTTCATGTCATAAGGTAAATAAAAATGTTATTCAGGGCTGTGTATATTCAGATGGATTTTAAGTTAATTTCTGTAAAATACAGGTGAGTGATGTTTCATTTTCTAAGATGGTAATAAAAAAATAATAGCTTTATTTGTTTGCTTGTATAACCTATAGATGTATTTCTGTTTGCAGGTCATTTTTCATAAATGGCTGCTTTGTTCTTTTTAAAATTTTGTTTAAAAACCTAGGCTTCTTTTAACATATTAAATATGTAAATGTAACATTTATGTTTGTTTGATGTTTATAACAGTTCAAAGAGTATGAAGTCGAGCTGGGAGCGACGTTGGGTTGTACTGGACAGTACCTGGTTGTTAATATACCTGACAGACAAGGATGCCAATCCAATAGATTCATTCCAGTTGAATCCAGAGGATATCGACGTCAGTGTACACAGTGCTATTTTGCCCACAGAGCTCACCAACACAGTGGCTACTGATGTGGCTCACGTGTTGAGATTAGACCAAGATCCTGTTACAACTTGCTGGCCAGGAAGGTACATGCTTAAGATCCTTATCAAATGTAGAAAACAGTACAACTCTTCACTCACTTTTTTCTGGCTGTTTTCATTGTTCTATGCAGACCAACGACACCCATCTCCCAAAAATTGTCCTTAGCCATGCTATTTTTGGTTAACCTCCCTTTCTCTCACCTTCTCAGGTTAAATTTCACTTAGTTAAATTCACATCAAAACTATCATGAAGTTTGGAAATTCATATTTGTAAAACACTTTTTAGTTATAGAAATAAAAGATATGAAGAAATGAGAATACATTTTTTATTTTTTTAAACTTTAAAAATGAATGATTTTTAGGTATAAGATGGAAACAGTGCTCATTTGATATCTGTTTACATAACTTATCATACGGTGACCTTGATAAAAATGTTTAAATTTTAATTTTTAGAATTTTGTATCTGATGGCTGAAACATTTGTTGACAAGCAAAAATGGGTCGCTTCTCTTGAAGCTGCTCTGAAAAGTGTAAAACGAAGAGAATCATTTCAGAAGAATGTAAGCTTTAAGTTGTGTGTCTTTCTGTGCTTTGTTTCTCTCAACTTTTTCAAACTGTAACCAACAAAACACTTGTTTTAGATGTTATACTGATATCATTACTATATATACTGTTGTGTCTTCTGGTATAGAGTTTGATTGTGAAATAAAGAAGGAAAATTATGTTAAATAGTGATTTGATAAACATTGAAAACCTGCATATATGTGATAAATAGGCATGGTACTTTCCTGCGGAATTCTGCGTATACTTCTCTGTGGAAAAAAAAGAATTATAATAATAATTGAAAAAAATAATCCTTGGTTGTTATGTTCTCTCTGTGTGAATGCATGTGGTGTCTGTGCATCATCCTTGCGTTCTGTACATGCTAGTATACGTGATCGCTATGTTGAAATTTCACTGGTTCCAAATGTTCTCAATGGGTTTAACATGAAGTGCCAAACATAGTCTAGCTAGCAATATTCTCCTGAATGCAGCAGTTTTCGCACATGTGCAGTCATCGTAGTCTAATGCATGACACATTATCATCATGAGGGGAGATATGGTTCTGTGCAAAACATCAACATCAGTAATTGATGCCAAACTGAAAAATAGGTGGCATTGGGATTGGTTGATTATAGAGTATCAAAGGAAAATATTTTCAAAATGTTTCGAGAAACTTCAGATACCAGGTAAAGCATATTGTATGGTTTGCTGATCGGAAATTTCTTACGCTTTTTGTGGCAAACGGGCTCTGTTCGATTATTTGAACAGAAAAAAAATTCTTGACCACTGGCATAACTTTTCTTTGAAAACCTTTTTTTTTTTCTTGATGTCCACTTTTTGTCAGTACCATGCCTGGTTAAAGATAACATTTTGTCTGTCATGAACATTTATTTCATTTTGTTTTTTTTGTTGAGGTTTCAAACTGAGAATAGTTTGCAAATTTAAGTGACAGTTAAGCACACTAAACATATTTTATTGTTAACTGTTTGTATTTTTAGAGAATGCAGATGAACACTGTACTATCAGTGAAAGAGAAAAGGGAAATGAACTGCTCACTAGTTTTATCTAAACAGGTTTGTGTGCAGGGAAACTGAACACTTTACATCAAATCATTTTATGTATGTAAGTGCCTTTGAGGGCAAGTGTTTATTTCTGGGAGTTTTATATCCAGAGTTGAGAGGTTGCTTTTCTTTTAATTGCATTGCTGTTGATCATTCTAATACAGTAAAATAAAGTCAAGCTCCTATCTAATTTGTTGTTCGAAATAAGCAATGTCCAAAACAGAGTGTTCGCTGCAATAGATTTTTGTTATTGAGGATGGTCATTTATTTTTTGAAAGTTAATTTCATTGTCAGTTATTTTGTTAATTTATCCTTTTATTTCAATTTGTTGTTGACTGACACCATTTCAAGTGCATATTTTAGTTTAATATTCTTAAGAAATTTATTGTTAGAAGAGATCATTTGGCTAACTAGGCTTTATATATTCAAATATTGTTTTATTTTGCAGTGTGTTTTGCTTGGAAGTGAAGATGGGTTATTTTCTTGGAACCCACAGCAGGGTGATAAGCTAACGCAGCTCACAGGGCTGGGTAGTGTTCACTACATGACTCTTGCATCAGCTCTTGGCTTCATTCTCATGATCTCAGGTATTGTATTCTTACTGTTATCAATATATGTTACAGAATTAGTAAGTACACTACTACACATAGTATATTTGCAACAGCCTTTGTAACAATTATGTATTTAATAGATTTTTTTGTACTTTATGAAATTTATTTTTCCTCAGATGCCCCTTTTTAAATATTTTATAATGGCAGATGAGTAACAGAGCCGATACAATTTTGACACCAAATATACATTTCAGACCCTTTGTTGTATTGTTTGTAAGTTATGGAGTTACCCTTGCCACAAACTGTATATTAACCATATCTAATAGCAAATAAGTTACAGTAATCTCGTGTTATTAAACACCATCTTTTTCACTTTATTTGAGACCCAGACTGTATTTTGTTATACTAGAATTACAGGTTCTTACGTAATAGGTTTTATGTTAAAGATATGCAATTCATGGGGCATGATCTATTAATGGTTTAACAGATATGAATGATATTTAACTCTTTCATTCCTATAGGCCACTTTAGCGGTTCAAGAAATATACTCCATTCAACTCGACAGCCCGCTATAGTGGTTTGTTATACCTGTTCGTATTTGGTGCCATTTTTCGCGCACGCCCGATTGACAACAGTTATTGGTTTCCCCCCTATTTATAGAGCATCATCTAGTCGCTCTTCTGGTTAATTTTTTTTGGTAATTGAACCAAAAAAACACACAATGAACGATAATTCTCACTACCTGGATTGACTTGTTCATATTAAAATAGGTAAATATTCAAAATTTGTATGCTGTTTGTATAAATACAATTATGCAGTCTTATTTTAACAAATTAGTAGTCTAAATAATTTGTTTTAGCAAAGATGTAACGATGTGTTGATCAAGAATACATTGTGTTGAAGTTAATCTGTTCTTACCTGTAGAACACATGTAAAACAAACATTTTTACTAAAACTATATTAAATTAACCCAGAAAATCTTTACTTTGTATATCATTTTGTTGCTAATTGTTGACAAAAATACACTTCTATGATACTACTCAATTGTTTAAATATATTCAGTGTTAAGGACGTTTACATATATATATTATCATAGCGATGAAAGAGTTAATCAACACATCTTTTTATACAGTCAGCAGTATTGCAAATCGAGGTTCATGCAGACTTCCAAGAATCAAATTTCAAAACTTTTCCATGACTTTTTGAAAAATTTAATCACCTTTTCGTACACGAACCTATAAAAAGGTACAGATGTATCACTGCCAAGAGCTAAAACTGAAATCTGGAAAAACTGTATGTTCTTTATAAAAAGACAATATTTACACTCTTTAGAGAGGAAATGTATTTTTTTCAATGATTCACAAGAAGTGATCGCTTGTACTCTGATAACCATGATCAAAACAATCTTGGCCGAAGAGGTAATTTCAAAATTTTTCCTTGACTTTTCAAGGCCCTTGAAAAATATTTAGCATATTTCAATTCTTTTCTAGATTTTTAATGACCACAGGAACCCTGGCAAATTGACTTACAGACACAGTTCATATAAAAAAGTAAATGTAAAGTTTGTTTTATTTAACAACGCCTCTAGAGCACATCGATCTTTTATCATTCTGACATATGTATTTCAAGAAAACCAGCTGCTGCCACATATGCTACTCTTTTTTGATAAGCAGCAAGGGGTCTTTTATATCCACTTTCCAACAGACAAGACAGCATATACCACGGCCTTTGATGAACCAGTTGGGGATCACTGGTTGGAACGGAAAATAGTTCAAACTGCAAATGGGTCCACTGAGAAGGATCGATGTGACGACCAACCAGTTCACATGCAGACACGCTACCGTTTGAGCTACATCCCGCTTTGTCTACACAGTTCATACAAGGCATCTCGTTTTTAACTACCAATATTATTACATAAATAAGGCAAATATGCATATTCTACCATTCTTCAAATCTCAGTA
>JAULBS010091628.1:0-17326 GCA_032355785.1 Symmetromphalus regularis | reverse complement strand
TAAAACATATTTATAATATAAAGCGTGTCACAAACAAACACAGAATTAAGATAAATACTTATTGTCAAAAAGCCTTCGCAAGTCTATGTCGACTACAAACAGTGTACACTCCCAAAGTGCGCGGACCTGACCGAAAACAGCTATTTGACTCAGGTTTCTGTGAAAATTTACGTGTGTGAAACCTAGATACCGTGACAGTAATAAAATAGAAAGAAAGAAAAAGTGTTAACAGTTACATGATACTTCAATACTTAACATTAAAGCAAATCCATTCTTGACGCTATATATTAACATTCCACCCCAAATATATTTCTGCACACATGCTTGTAAGTTGCATTGTGATATTACAATATTTTTTATATTTTCTGATGATGAATTAAATTTCTTTTTGGGTAAAATAAATTTTGTGAAAAACACTACTTAACACTACTTAAACATAATTATTGTGGACTTTCATCATAAATGTAATAAAATAGAAAGAAAGAAAAAGTGTTAACAATTACACGTGCTCAGTCTGTACATTACTTAATATTAAAGCAAATCCATTCTCGACACAAATTTAGAAAATGACAATATACAAGCGACATCTACTATTTCCTCCCAGAAAACTAAGTGTTAACAGTTACACATGCTCAATCTGTACATTACTTAATATTAAAGCAAATCCATTCTCGACATAAATTTTTTAAAATGACATAATATGCAAGTGATGTGTGCTACTTCCTCCCAGAAAGCCAAGTGTTAACAATTACATAATACTTCAATAATTAACATTAATTTTTTAAATTACACAATGTGCTTCCTCCTAGAAGGCCAAGTGTTAACATTTACACAATACTTCATTATTTAACAATAAAGCAAATCCATTCTCAACACAAATTTTAAAAATGACACAGTATGCTTCTTCCTAGTAGGCCAAGTGTTAACAGTTACACAATACTTCAATACTTAACATTAAAGCAAATCCATTCTTGACACAAATTTAAAAAATGACACCATATGCTTCTTCCTAGAAGGCCAAGTGTTGACCGTTACACAATACTTCAATACTTAACATTAAAGCAAATCCATTCTTGAGATATACAGATTTTTAAAATTCTGATTTATTTTAAATAACGTAATCTTTATAGCTCTATTTACACAAACAAAGCTTACAGTGAGTTTAGCTAAAAGTAGTTGAATAGAAATGCAAATAAAATGTAAATATATGTTGCAGACTTATTTTCTTATACATTAATAATTTTATTTTTAAATATAAATTTTCTAAAAGTATGGAACAATTTTTAGTGTTCATTAATTTCTATCAAAAGGCAGAATTAAATTACTTAAGTAGACCAAAACATACTTATCAAGTGTTAAAGGTTTTCAATTTATCTGCTTTTTACTTATCAAGCTAATGGCTTTGAGATGAAAGTTCCAAAGTGCTGAGCTACCATACCTGTGAGACTTTTATATTATTTTCATGACATCATGTTCCTGCTCCAAAATTAAGTATTCGCAAAGCGCTTGTCACATGAAATATCAAATAGGCCTAACATATAGAATTATATATTCGAATTTTACTCAGTCAATTTTTTTTTTGTCATTTAATAGAGAGAACAAGGTCTGAGCATCTCAAAAAAAATTTGGGGGGTTGGGAGGGGATGCGTCATAAATGTTTAGGTTTTTTCTACAGTTTATTTTACGATTTCTGTGTAACTTTTTTTAACTCCATGCAGTTTCCCTTCTGGGATATCGTAGTAGCTAGGGAGCTTGTGGCAGACGCTTGGTTATTAATGTTTAAAAGTGTTCATTATACGTCACGCCGACTGCTGATATCGTTTGCACAGCACGTGTTCACAGTGACTTGTGATAGATGAGAGCTTATAATTATATTCAAGATGCAGGACATTCAAGACAAATGAAACATTAACTAATAAAGGTTGTAATTCTAATAAGGAACTATGAATTTTTCAACATTGTATTGTTTGCATTTATAGCCCCCCTCCCTATTTTCATGAGAAATGGCACCCTTAAAATAGTAAAACTACCTTGTACTTAACTCCAGACTTGCAATGAATAACGTATAATCCGTAAGTATATCATCTTGAGTGCTTAATTCAGCAGCTGGAAAACATCGTTTCCATATTCCAAATGGACTCAATTACTGACCTTTAGCTAAACATACTCGGTTAACACTTTTGCATGTGTGTAAGATTAAAACAGACTTTGTAAATTCGGCTTGTAATGTTTTTGAACAAGACGCCATTTTTTGCTCGGTGTAACTGTTTTCTAAATCCCCTGTGAAAAGATCTTTTTTTACTGCCAGTGTATGTGTAAAATGTTCCCACTGGGTGACAGAGGTTTTTTTTTGACACGAATTAATTACAAAACGTTGCCTATTACTCTTAATTAGTATGCCCCTTTTGCATTTTGCATCGTGGCTGGGCACTATAAATAGAAACAATACAGCAGTTGTCCATAAGCGTGACATTGAAGGGATAAAAAAAAAATTGTTTCGAAGGACCCATAAATTATATAGATTAAGACCATAGTACTCCAAGAACTATTTTGAGAGAAGAACAAAATAGTTGACCCAGTCACTTTTTTACTAGGGGTCATAGTATGTAGAAGACAGCGCAGTATTACAATTGTTACGTGGACACCAAATAGTGTAGACAAAAGAACAATACTAAGTGTTAAATCATTATTTATTATATCAGTTATGCAAAACTGCAAGTCTTTTTCGCTGATTAGTCTTATTTGGCATATCTGTACCAATGATTGCCCCAGCCAAGTCAAATTCTGACACAATCAAATTACAATTAGTATTTTCACAAGATGGCAGCTTTGGCAACTAAGGCCCACAGACCTTGGCAATGAAAAACAGAAAGAATGTGCAAAAAGCACACCTCAACAAAGGTAAATTATTCCTTATGTTTTCAGTGAATTTGTAATACTTATGTCACAAAACAGTCAATTTTCTTGGAGCTTACTCCAAACTAACCCAATGGGTCGCCATGCAAGTCATGCTATGACTGGCCTACGCATGCATATCACTTGTTTCCAGAGTGCTACTCGGGCCACCTTACATGACTAGGAGTTGGAGCAGGAACAGCTGCTGGTGCAGGATTGGGATCAGCTTCATCTTCATAAACATTGGTCCTTGGCTTGGGAACAGTTGGTTAGGGACAAGTCTTATCCTAGGTTTCCTCACTACAAATCTCCCAAATCATATCATATAAATACCACTGTCTGTAAGGTGTTAATCCGGGTGCAGGTGTAACCAGTGGCAAATCAGCAGTAGGCACAATGTAACCGTCTCTCAAAAGATGGAATTTGATTTCGTCTGTGTCACTGAATGCTTAATAGAAAACTATGCCTGGTTATGTGTGGCAAACAATGAAAAAAAAAAAATGTAAAAACCTAAACTATGATAGCAAAATTGCATGACATGACTGAAGAATGAAATTCTTGTATTGTCTGGTCTCACCCCATGGTGATTGTTGACTTTTTTATTGTCACATTAAGATCAATTTTAATATTGTCCAGTTAGTATTAGGAAGTACTCAAAATGATCTCGTACTTTTTACCCACCACATTTAAATAGCCCAAAAGTGTGAAGCATCTGTATAGTAAGTACTTCTTAATACCAGGTATTAAGAAGTACTGTATAGTAGGTTGCAGAATTTTCCAATCATTGGAATAATTATTAATGGCTAGTGAGGACATACCTTAAATGGTGGTACTTCTTAATACCAGGTAGAGGTCTGCAGGTTTCCTGAAGCATCTGGTTTCAATTGTATACAGTGTTGTTTCCATCCTGATCCATTGTTGGTTGCACCAGGTTAATTGAGGTAACTGTGCTTTGTTGCACGACTTCATTCAGTTCTGCTACTGAACAGACTCTCGACTTTCTAAACATTTGTTTCATCAATCTGAAACACCAGTAATTAGGTAGTTCTAATGAATAACATCCAAACTAGATACCACAAGACAAACTTGTTTTTATTTTGTCTTATGCAGTTATCACAGTGAAGATTGACATGCTGCTTACCTAGACCATAAGAATTTTTAAAAATGGTCCTAATAGTTGATCACAGCTGATGATCGTTTTGTTGAACAGGAAGCTTCATCTATTAGATAGTTCATCTGTTGTCAGAGACTCTCACAAGAGATGCCAAATAACAGACATTTTCCTTGGTGTGAGAAAATAGTTACAATTTTGCCCTCTATATTTCTCTACCTCTTCTCTCAGGTCACTGTATGCCACAAGGTGCTCATCCGTCTGGTAATAGATGACATGATTTGTGGCTTGACGGTGTGTCATTTTCACCTTGCACATGTTTTTTTGTAGTCAGGGTGTGGTGGAATCATTTAGATCCCATCCACAACTCATAATAAAATGTTTAAAACAAACTGGTTTTTGTAATAAATTTATTTATAATGCGTAATATATTGGAGTTTGTTTTATCATATAGCGTCAATATATTTATAATTCCTAATTGTTTTATTTATTCTATTAACTTTTGTTTTGATTTTATTAAATTATATATAGTATTTTTATAGTTATAATGTAAATAATAAAAATATATTGGCTCTTTACACTGATTTATTTTTTAAATATGTGACCCCAATAGTCGATGTTTATTTTGGGGGGGGGTGGGGGGGGTATGCAGATTTTGAATTTGTGCAGGCCTGAGAAGTACTGATTTTCCATTTTAGATTTTCCCCTTTTCCATTTCATAATTTAACAAATTCTGGGGGTTTTCTGTTTCAGTAAATTTTATAATTTCATTTTGTGTTCCATTGTTCCATCTGAATGAACATTCAGGAAATTGCTACTCTTGCATCTGGGGTTGTTTTTGGCACAGACAAAGTGTGATGTTGTTTGGAAGTAACCATTTTTGCAGTTTAGAAAAAAATGTCAATTGAGTTCAGGAATTCCATTTCAGATAGGTTTTTTCGTGATTCTATCCGCATTCCCATTATCACGGAAAATACGTGCCTATCAGTGGGATGAATTGCCAACCAAAAACAGTTCTACAGGTACCAGTGGAAACACATGTAATGCTTCTGGTAACACTTAAAGAAGACAGGATAATTCTAAAACTATCAAGGCTATGGATATGGCAGGGTTATGTCTTAAGTTAAAAACATGTGCACCACATGCAGCAATATTATTGTGCGACCCCCAACAGCTTGGAGCAGAAGTCTGCAAAAACTGCATCAAATACCCCTGCTTTGCTGCACAATATTAACTTTATGTATTGTGACAATGTCGATCTGTTAAGTGAAGAATGTACAACACATTTTGATAAATATTTTTCATCTTTAAAATGTAGTGAAAAAGACTGTAAGATCATTGAGCAAACCACAAGGGAACAATCAAAAGACCTATTATGGAAGACTTACAGGACTGGCCGTTTAACAAGTCCCAACTTTGGAAAAAAATTTAAACAAAAAAGTAACACATCATCAGACAACACCCTTAGAACTCTCTTGAATTATTCAACATTCAGTGCTGCAAGTGTTCAGTGGGGAAAATCTGTTGTCAAAGCTTAACAAATTCTATAAATCTGCAGTTCTACCCGAACTTTTTTCAGATAGAGTTAAGCGTGGTTTAAGTCTGCACCATATTTTTAAAATCTAATTTAAATACTGAATTGGAATTATACAAAATTTGTATTAAAATTAAATTATATATATTATGTGGTGTTGGAATGGATAATAATTCTGACCCAACCCTAATAATTAATAATAAAAGCTAAATTATACTCATAAAAAACATTGTGGCTAAATAAATTAATAATTGAAAATTTAATTTACAAGAAAAATAATAATGTTAATGATTAACTTACCATTGATGTTCCAAAGGTTTTTCTTCTTCCATCATGCAATATGAACACTGAAGGAACATCATTGCCTTTGTCATTTTTCACATACACACCACCAACAAAATGCGCTGAACATAAACGATCGTTCTTTTCTTTCAGTTGAAACATTGGACTAACAAGTTTAATTCGTTTAACCAAGCATTTTTAAGAATTGTATCACATGGAAATCTATGCAGGCTGACGATTTTATCGTCTACAGTTTTCCCCCTATAATTACTACATACGCAACAGTAATGTCTTAAAGAATACTTCGGATTAGGACTTTTTACTTCTACTTCGACCACATCTGAATCCATTGTTATTTACATCAACACTTGTGTCACACCTCCCCGGATGTTAAGTGCATTCTGGGATTACGATTTTATGTAGTTTCTTTAAACAAAAGAGCGCTAATTATCAGGGGGCGATAACACACACCCATATCGCAAAGGACTATAAAAAAGCTACAAAATGGCCGATTTACTTCCTGTAAGTTCATAGAGGTTTCTTTTTTAAAATTAGGTTGAAAAAAAGTTTTCTTGGAAAAATTTACGCGACCGACAACAATGGCGTAACGTTGTGCTCACATTGAGAACATAATAGCTACTTCTGATTCATATTTTGATTGTTTATTTGACCGTTTTTCCACTAATGAAAATTCTGACATGGAAGGGAATTTAATTAATTTTAACTTTGTACACAAACTTTGGCCAATGTGACACGGTAGGTGAAAATATTGGTGAAGATAGCCAACCACTAATTATAATGGCGCTCATATATAGCGGTCTTTGTTGATTTTTTAGCTCAAAAATGTGGCAACAAATATTGCTAAAACCACAATTACAATAAACAAAAATTACAATAACAATAATATTTAGTCCATGCACAGCAGTTATTTAAAGTTTTTATTGGTTTTTCCATTCATGTTCGCAGGAAAGCAATTTACAAATACCCACTCAACCTGACGTTTGTCAAAATTAAAAACAGTCTAAAGGTTAAATACGATATAATATATATGATTTACCTAAATGACATTTATTATATGTTGGAAATATTTAATATATATTTCAGAGATTTAATAAATAATTTATTTAATAAATTTTGGTACATATTTTTTTATTATATAAACACATAAATTAAATGTGCAGAAAAAGGGGTTAAAATAGCTTAAATAAATGTTTTACACTGCACACCATATGTATCAGGCCTACAGCATTTCAAAAGTGTTCAGTGAGTTCAATGATGATCATTGAGACTGATAAAGGAGGGTGGCGAGGGCTAAGGGGGGACAGGGGCGCTCATAATTTGAAATCTTGTTTTTACTGTTAAATATTTTGTGCAGTACAGATTACTATTGTGTGTATTCATTACATTCTTTGGGTACTATGGGACGATTATCGATTTATGCTGGGGTAAGTCATTTTTATTTTCAAAAAAAGCGTTAATTAGGGAGGGGGCTTTAAATAGGGAAAATACGGTAGATAGTAAAAATGAGACACAAGAAAACATGATCCCAAAAACAGCTTGGATAACACCATACACAACAAGCCCTTGCAGTTTGTTCAACACTTCCTAGACTGTCCCAAAGTCTGTTACATCTACATACCTCTTTTCTATAAAATTTGTTCCAAACACAGGCTGTTCTTGTTTGTGATTGACCCTTGAATCCAAGTTTTACACCAGCTTCGATCTTGAAAAGAACTGCGGCAACTTGACTGCACGACTTTCCTAAACTGAAATATCAGTTTAACTCAGACCTGTCAACTCTCCTGGATTCCACGAGAGTTTCCCGGTATTTTGTCGATACTCCTTTTCTCACGGAAAATCGCAATTTTGTAAAACAAAACAAAAACAAAAACCCACCTCAACATATATTGCATGTGTATTAGCTGACGTCTTAGGTCTTAAAATATGGAAGACTTTTTAAAAAGTTGATACTTCAAAAGCGAAATGTATGCAAACAGGTCACTAATGGAAACACAGCATTGTTGAGTATCATTCCATATACTATAATAATCATTATAATGCACTGCATAATTTTCAGACCAATTGCAGTAGCATCCACAAAGTTGTTACCAGTAAATATTTGTTTATTTTTTCAGATAGTTAACTGTAATTCAGTGATGCAAATATTTATTCTTTGTTATTTCTATGTTATAACATGTTGTACAACTTCTCACAATATCAGAAGAGGCATAGAAATAGCATTTTTTTTTAAATATAATTAGTTGGTAATCATTCAGCTACAAAATATATGTTGACCAATAATATTTTTAACATTGCAACTTTAAACCTATACCCTGTGTGATGTCACTTTTTGTGCACACAAACAAATCATAATGCACATGCACAATGGTTCCAGTTTAACACTAATTATAGCAATAATGGTACAATAATAATCTTAATAAATTTATCTTTAAATTATCTTTTCAGAAAATAACAAAATTATATCAGTATGACCTTTGATTATGAAATAAAACTATATTTAATTGCAATTATTTTTGTATTATTAGTTGTACAAAACATATTGTATTGGGTATACGATTTCTACTTCAAATGTTGACTCTAAATTTTGTTTTCGACTCCATATTTTCTCTCATGTGTTCACGGACTTCATATTTATGAATGAACATAAATGCACCATTTATTCCCAAAAATGATTATTATATGTAGTAGATACGCAATATTTGTGTGTAAAATTGTTTTAATATATAATATATTTTGATATATAAATCTCCTGTTTTTTGGGGGGTCAGTCTCCTTTTATGCCAGTGTTCAAGGTTGACAGGTCTGATTTAACTATGTATTAGACTAATCACCATATAATCATCTTTTTTTTAAAACTAGATGTTGATCCTTAGATTTTACCTCATTTCTTCAACGGGTAAAGAGTTTGTCAGCAGTAGACAAAGTAATAAGTAACATTCAACCACATTCAAAAATAAGCAGTCATTCTATTTTGGCCTCGGTATCTGCCTTTGATTTCCATGCTAAACCCAATTTATAAGTAGTAAGGAGGCCTGTATAGAGTCGTGACCTACTGACCTACTTTCCGTGACCCCCAGGTGTGTGACATAGAAGTAAACAAAAGACCTTGATGCAGGTGTGTGTATGAGTCATAAGTGTGTGGCCTTGAGCCTTGGTGTAGGTGTATGAGTCATAAGTGTGATGTCATGGTCTGACCTCGGTGCAGGTGTGACCTAGAAGTAAACAAAAGGTGTGTGACCTTGAAGTAAACAAAAGGTGTGTGACCTTGAAGTAAACAAAAGGTGTGTGGCTTTGAAGTAAACAAAGACCTTGATGCATGTATGTGTATGAGTCATAAGTGTGTGGCCTTGAAGTAAACAAAGAGCTTGGTGCAGGTGTGCGACCTTGATGACCCTAGTACTTACTGACTTAGAATGTTCCCGATGTCCTTGGAATGTCCCCTCCTCCCCTTCAGAATATAAAAAGGGGTTGATTTCTTAATTGTTTCATTCACTCGGATAAAAATCTACGGAGCAAATCTATGTTACTATTTTGCTGTTCAAAATGTATCATTTACATTACAACTGCTATGAAGAAATCAAGAGTTTACCAGAATAAGCTGTTGGGGAGAAAAAACGCATATATTTTTGTGCAAAGACTTCTTCGGGGGGGGAAACTAAAAAGCCCGTAACAACCAACAACAAAAAAAAGTTAGTTTTTTCTTCTTCTTCAAATATATTGTATTTTGTTACCTCTTTTTATTTTCATTTAAAAAAAAAAAAATACTTCTGTTTTTCGTGAGATGTATGGCATCAACTACATGGGGTCAAAGAACAGATTGGAATTTCTAAAGTGGCATGCACAGCAACAGGGCATGTTTGACTTTCAGAAAGAAATGAGGGAGTATTGCATGTCAGATGTCGCTGTTCTTCGAGAAGCATGCCTTAGATTTCAACAACTCATGCTCAAAGCCACTGGCGAAAAGCAGATTGACCTGGACACCAAAGCAGTCAGCTATATCAAAGGCATCGACCCGTTTGCCCAGTATATTACCATCGCCTCAGTGTGTATGGGCATCTTTCAGAGCAAATTTCTGAAAGAACATCGTCACGTCAAACTGACGGATGGGCGGCAGATCACGGACTGGATGACTGTCCGAGAAGATGGTTCCATCCAGGTCAAACAGGACGTGTGGATGACGGAAGAGGAACTGAGAGATCTGACCATGCTTGAGCCTGAAACCGTACCTAGTCCCATAGCGCAAGTTCCCAGTGAGGGCTATGTACGAAAAGATCAGTTCAGCAAAGTTTCCATACATTGGTTAGAATGGTATCAGCACCGACATCGAGACAAGTACCAGATACAGCATGCACTCAATGGTGGTGAACATCAGGTACCAGGCACCCAGTATCGTCTGGACGGCTACTGTTCTATAACAAACACGAGTTCCATGGCTGTCGCGAATGTTTCCCACACGAACGTTCTGCTACCATACATCCAAGAACGGCTCAATCTATTGAAGAGCTGTATGCTCTAACATGCAGAAAAAGAGAAGTACTGAAATCCAAGGGATACAGAGTTATTGAGATATGGGAACACCAGTTTCACCATCTTTTAAAGTCAAATCCAGAGCTAAATCAGTTTGTCAACTCACTGGATCTACAAAACCGGCTGGATCCCAGAGACTCTTTTTTGGAGGAAGAACCAATGCTAGCACGATGCATTATAAAATCAAAGAAGGAGAACAAATCAAGTATGTAGATTTCACGTCTCTGTATCCTTGGGTCAACAAATATTGCAGGTATCCCGTGGGACATCCGCAGATCATACACACAGATTTCAAGCCATTGCACCAGTACTTTGACAATGCCAAAGTTAAAGTCGCTCCACCAAGAAGACTGTACCACCCGGTCTTGCCATATCGCTCCAATGGAAAACTCAAATTTCCTCTGTGCCGAGCCTGTTCAGAACAAGAATTACAAACACCATGTGATCATTCAGATGAAGACAGAAGCATCGTTGGAACCTGGTGTATACCAGAAATTCTCAAGGCGATGGAAAAGGGTTACACACTCACCACTGTGTATGAAGTCTACCATTGGCCTAAAACAACACGATACGATCCAGCAACTCGTGAGGGCGGCCTCTTTGCCGAGTACATCAACACCTTCCTCAAATTGAAACAAGAAGCAAGTGGATGGCCCGAATGGTGTGTGATCGAGGAAGACAAAGACATCAGGCAATACCAAGATTCAGCTTGATAAAGAAAATATTGTAAAGAATCCAGGACTTCGTTCTCTGGCGAAATCGTGTCTGAACAGTTTCTGGGGATAATGTGGACAGGCCAAAAACAAAACGGTGAACCTCTTTATTCACGAAAACAACGCAGAATTTTTTTTTCAGATATTGACAGATCCCACCAAGGAAGTGATCGATTTTCACGTGTTGACAGAGTCCATTTTGCAGCTCGAATACAAACACAAATCCAACTTCGTCCCAGAAGATCTGAAAACCAACGTTTTTCTGGCAACGTTTACCACCTCCTGGGCGAGATTGAAGTTGTACAGTGTGTTGGAACAGTTGGGTGAAAATGTATTGTACTATGACACAGACTGTAATTTTTGTGGCCAGAGCTGGACATTATCAACCCCCTCTGGGAGATTACCTCGGTGAATTGACTGATGAATTGGATGGTCAGTTTATCACAAAATTTGTTAGTCGAAGTCCCAAAAATTATGGCTACAGAACCAGCAAAGGTTCAGAAGTGTGCAAAGTTAGAGGTTTTTCCCTGAATTATGCCAATGCGCAACTCATCAACTTGTCACCCACTAGAGAAGGAACCCTCACCGTGACTAACCCATCAAAAATATCCTGAGAAAAAAGAAAGAGAAAAATTTATAACAGAGTGGAAAAAAACAACGTACAAGATAGTGTACACCAAACGTGTCACTCAAGACAATTTGGACACTCATACTTATGGCTATTAAAGTCTGTGTTAGTTAAATCAAACTCGGTATAAAACATAAAACTTGGCATGAAACATAAAAAAAACTTGGTATTGTGATAGAAATACAATCAGGCACATAGATGGACACTGAGGGGGACATATTTTAAGTTGCAGGGACATATAGAGAGAGACTGAGGGACATATTTCTAAATGGAAGGGACACAAAGAGAGACACGGAGGGACACTATAAATAGATGGCATTTAGGAAATACTCATTTTAGTAAAAAAAAAAACATTATTGGAGATGGGTCATGTCAGAAAGGAATGCCCCATTCCTGGATGCGAAGCAACACATTTATTGAAGCTGTCTAATCATCTGTCACAAGTGCACAATTTGCAGCAGAGAGTATCGTCGTTGAAAAATAAAACATTTGAAGCAGTAAAACCCATGTTACCCAAAAGTGCTATTTCGTGGAGTCCAGAAGCAGACCTTGATCCCACACGTCCTTGGTGGGAAACACACAGTTTGGCACCATTCGAACCTTGCTCGAGCATGTGTGTGTCTGGTCCGACGGGTGCTGGAAAAACTCAGTGGGTGTACAGACTTCTGAAGAACCTGAACGGCATGTACGTTAAAGATCCTCCCAAGAAGATCATGTACTGTTATGGAGTATATCAACAACTTTTTGCCGAAATAGAAGACTGTGGCTAACCTTACGTTCCATTCTGGATTACCTAACCAGGTGGAGATAGAAGAATTTGCCTATGGACAACATGGACGCATCATCTTGGATGATCTCATGCAACAAGTATTGGAACACAAGGACATAGAACTGTTGTTTACCCAAGGATGTCATTAAAGAAGACTGAGTGTCATATTCATTACACAAAACCTTTATGGACAAGGAAAATCTGCAAGAACTATTTCTCTCAACACCTGGTATCTCGTTCTGTTTAAAAACGTGAGAGATACGTCACAGATCATGACTTTGGGTCGTCAGTTGTTTCCAGGGCGTGCGGGTGTTTTGGTGGAAGCTTACAGGGATGCCATGAAGACTCCTTTTAACTATTTGGTGGTGGACATGTCGCCCCATGGCGATGACAACTTGAGGCTGAGAACTCGGATATTCCCCAATGAAGACTCCATCATTTACGTTCCGAGAGTATAAATAGCAGTCCATTTTCAAATCCACGTCAAAATGTCTCAAGTCATCAAAGAGAACTAGTCTTTTCTTCGGTTCCTGTTGTATGGAAAATCGACGAAACAAGCAAATCTACTCTTGAAACACATTACCACGGATCAGTTGAAAACCTTGACCTTCATTATTGCCAATATATTGTATGGTGACGTTCCACTCTCCAAACAGGCATTTGAAAAGTTAAAGAAACACAAGAAAGGTTACGCCTGCTGGGTGACAAGACTGTTTCTGTTCAGAAGAAAAAAGTGTTACGAGCTGATATCATCTTACTCGTATTACAGAGTATAGCACCCCTTTTAAAAACAGTATAATGCAGCACGTGACAAAAAATATTCTGGTGCCTGAAGAAAAATATATGCACCTGTTGAAAGGAATTAGAGTACGGAATGAAGGGCAAGGTGGAAAAGGACAAACATCTCCGACTGTATCCAAACTCTTGGATGATGTGCAAATGAAGACATTGGAAATGGACCCAAAGCAGCCAGAAAAGATGAATCCAAAGAAATCAATAAAGCTGGAACCAACCATAAAGAGACAGAAACGGCCACCAGGAATACCAGAAAGAAAGCCAAAGAGAAAACAATTTAAATGGAAATCATTGTAAAGTGGAATAAAGGTCTGCTCCTGAACCCTTAACTTCACTGTTTGAAACGAAAGCTAATAAAAAAAAAAAAAAATGTAATGTAAATCTGTTGTTATGTTGTGTATGTTTGTTTTGATGTTGTGTTGTAGTAAAAACAAAACGCGGTGCCAAACTTCCCAACCGTCCATCGATTCGAGCGGGACCTGCGTGGGCTAGCGAAATTTTGGGGTGGTTTTTCTTTTATTTCTAAGTACAATGGCTAGCCTCTCTCTAGAGACGACTACTATTCATGGATAATGGACACACATTGGGTTAACATCGAGAGGCCTTAAGGGCAAAAGAAAAAAACTATAATGTACAATGATAAAAATAAGTTAAGGCAAACTGATACACGATGCTTTCATTGGCTCAAGTATCTGAACCAAAATAATTCTGAATATCTCTGAGTGAAGATCCTGTCGAATTCATCGCGATGTAAAACAAAACAAACAGTCCACACGAGTTACTGTCTACATCTTGAAGCACCCTTTTATTGTAGGAGGTGCATACACTGTTTTTCTGCAGGAACGTTTGAAACTGTCTCTGGTAATATTCTGGAGGCTTTCCAAAACTGTCAAAGAATTCTCCATGGTTAGCACTGTCTAACCATATGGCTTACCAGTGTCGTCCTCTCATGGTCGAGGTTTCCGTGTTGACGATGAATCCTCGAGGAAAACGGGTCAGTCGGTGCCGTGGCAGTTCGTCTGCAGCAAAGACTCTAGATCGGTATTCAGAGCACATTCCAATTGTAAGGTGTTCATGGTTCTGCGTACAAGACGTTCCTGGCTCCGTCGATTTGGATCAGAAGGTTGTCTTCCGAGTAGATCACGCAATTGACCGTTTCTGGCAAGGCCTTTTTAAACTGTAAGTCCAGTCGAAGATTTCCCCTTTTTATAAGATCCAGGTAATCTTCTTTCAAATGGTAAGGTTCCAAGGTAAATTGATAGAGAGCATAGCCATGTCCAAAATCGTCCTTAGACACGTCAAGCCCTATGGATTCCCTTCCTTCAAACAGATTGTTGTAGGCCGAGATGTATTGTTTGTTGCCCACGTGCAGTGGTTGAGCTGGCAACGATTCACCATTCACGTAGAGTGCAATGGTGTCCAAGTCGTACATGGCAAAATTGAAGGGATTTTTGATGTAACTTCCATTGACTGCTTCGGCAGAAACCAGCCCCACGACGCATTTGTTGGGACATTTGTTTTGAAACAAATGATCCCAGGTGAAACTGAGCTGCCCTTTGGGTATTGAAGACACTTTGATATCGCTTCTCATGAATGGATATTTGGCTTCTGAGTCCTGCAAGGTCTTGGCGTGGGCCGTAATGATGGCCGTATTGGGTCGCACTTTACAGACTCGAAGATACGCATCTTCAATCTTGACTCTGTAATCAGGGTTATCTTGTCCTGCCATGAGATTGAAGAAAGGTCTGGTCTGGAACAGTTTGATCTGCAGGTTGACACCATTGATCAGATAGCGTTTGATGTCAAAAAAGTCTTCATAAAGAGGACCCTCCAAATCTACGGTATTACTCAATTCACAGATATAACCTCTAGCGACAAATCCTGCATTTATTCCCGTTATTGGATCTACACTGTCTATCTCTACAGACGAGTCTTTGTAGTACAACTGAGATTGAAGAGACGATTCCTTGGCCATAGACGAACCATTCAACAACACCTTCAGATAACTCTTGTAAGAATACAGATTAGTCGAGGTGGTGATAAGTTTTCCATTTAACGTCAGATCCACTTGAGACCATAGACTCTGAAGCCAAAGATTCACTGGTCCCACCTTTTCATCTTGTATCAATGCACTGCCATCGGCTTTGGTGATTTTGGCTCTGACATGTAGTTTGGTGCGTTTCAGATCAATGTAATCGATCCCTTGTCCATAAATGTTAAACTCCACAGGACTGTTTTCCGTAGTTATTTGAGACGTGGGTCTCGTGTCCTCATAATACATTTTTTCCACGGAAGTGAAGGTTCGCGGAAGATCAAATATAGAGATTTCTTCGGCATGAGCCTCTTCTTCGACTTTATTCATATAGGAAGCCATCTTACTTGTTTTTACTAAAACGATCTGTTTTCTGCTTCTTCTGATTGTTGCTCCTTGATGTGTCTCCTTTGTGCTTTCTCGATGAACTGACGTTTTTCGGTGTTGCTTTCTCTTTTCTGCTTGGCCTTAGCTTGTTCAACCACCTGCTTAGTGGGTGAGACCATGACGACTTTGGTTTCGGAGGATGTTTCCTTTTCCTCTTTTTCTTTCTTCCAAGTAAGGTCGTAGAGTTCTAGACATCGATCCACGCTGTACATCATCTGATTTTTACCGCCTCATTGGACTGGAAAGTGGGGTTGAAGTTTGCCTTGTGCTTGCAACTTGTAAAATCGGGTCTACTTGTCCACGTCGGGGACGTACAACTTGTACAGGTCTGACATGTTGCTCCACCAAAGGTTCTATTTCAAATAACGTGCGATTTGCTCAGCATCCTATTTATAGAGATCCTGTATATCGACGCTTCTGTCCTGCTGTGACGGTAATACGTCTGTCTAACAACCCTCGAACGATCGCCACTAAGGCTAACATCTTTTCATTTTGGTAATCCTGAATGTTTGGCATCAGTTTTAAAATAATTGTAATGTTTCAGAACGTATTGGGTCAAGTTTCAAAACCAAAAGGGTTGTGGTTTCACATGTTGTGTCACCGTCACTAGTCCCGTGATGAATCAGGCTGGATTGTCATCTTCATCCTGTATATAGATGTCCATGATCTGCACATCTTCCACTCTCAGAGGCACGTATTGATATTGTGGTAGCACAAACGATCTTTCTTTTTTATTCCCTGATAGGTTAATATGTCTCAACAGAGGTTCTTTTCTCCCCCACGTGAGAACTGTGACAAATGTGGGAACAAATATAAATGCCTCGGCAGTCGGTTTTCCTTGAGACATCCCAATTCTGAATGGTGATTTGAGTGACTGCTACCACCCACTTTTTACCAAAATGTAATCTATCGTACAGATTGACACTAAAACACCAAGGCTTGTTATCGGGAAAATAAGACATGCTGTCAGTACTTCGAATCGTAATGTATTTATCCATGGTATTTGTTCGTTTTGATCTTGGGATTTGGCAAAAATAACCTAAACTGCTGCTGAGGAGTGCTGTCCACAAGTTAGAATTGCCTCGATCGAGAGATAAGTTTATGATACACGTAATCACCACTACGTATATAATGACGATCTGAGAGAAAAAATACAGTTTCTGTTTTGCCCACACGTTTACCAAAAAACTTCCATGTATCACCCGAATGACTTCTTGACAGAGGATGTGTCTCTACAACTTCTTCCATGCTAATGAAAGTCAAACACGTGATGGTGTCTTTTTATACTGTCTGATAACTAACGACGTCTGCTTCTGGAATCCACGAATCGTACTTCCGAGGCCAGTGAAGCCATTTCACCAATACTTCTTTCTGTTTGTTACGAGTTCTCTTTTTCATGACATCTTGGATGCGGTATAGCTGATCAGGATTCTCAGTCACCTTTTGAAGTTCGGCTGCATAGAATACCCCTTCGATAATATCACCATCCCAGTCTTTTAATTTGTACAGATCTTTGCCTTGAGACCAGGGGTGATATTTATCAAACAACTTAAGATTTGACTTAAGTTTCGACTTAAGTTTCTAAAATTGACTTAGTTAAGTCAAAAACTTAAGTTGGTATTTATCAAAGGA
>JAULBS010091617.1:0-17327 GCA_032355785.1 Symmetromphalus regularis | reverse complement strand
TGGATGGATGGATGGATGGATGGATGGATGGATGGATGGATGGATGGATGGATGGATGGATGGATGGATGGATGGTTTGATGGATGGAAAAATGGATGGAAAAATGGATGGATGGATGGAAACAATAGATATGTAGGTTGGGAAGGAAGGAGGGAGGAAGGTAGAGAGAGAAAAAGAAAGAGGGAATGGGGAGAAAGAAAGAGGGAGGGACGGACGGAGAGAGAGAACGAAAGAGAGGGAGGGAGAGAGAGAGAGTGAGAGCAACTGCAACAAATATTTAAGAACAACTATAAAACGAGTTTGCTAGAAAGTTGCCTACAGCTGATGGAAAGGTTTTCGAGTAAAACTGTTCACGACCTCTCTGTTGTTTTATTGCAGCGCACTGGGAAGTTCAGTACATGTTCTGTTCCTCGCAGATACCAGAAAACCTCTGCAACCACGACGAAATGGCCGCTGTCATAGAGACGGAGACGTCGGCATGGAAACCGTATCTAGCCGCGCCCAGGTGTCGCTGTAGACAAAACCGTTACATGCTCCAAGGCTGGGAAAAGAAAGATGGCGTCTGGAGATACTATTACTACTGCGACCAGGTTTGTTGATCGGTTGATTGGTTGTTTAACGACCCCTCAGCACAAAAAATAAACATCGACTATTGGGGGACGCGACCGGGTTGGTAACCATGGCCGGATTTAGACCTTTGGGGGCCCAGGGCACTCCAGGTTCTGGGGCCCCTCAACATAGAAATTAAATTAAACGGCAAATGAAAAAAAATAATTAAAATGATTGACAGAATTCATTTTATAATTATTACATTTTATTTTATAAAGGAAGTCCTTAGTCTTGGGCAATTACTCCCAATGCCCCCTTATACATTCGGCACTGTCTGTAACCCCTTGGAGACAATGTATTTGGTAATGAAGACATGGTGGAATGAATTTTATTCCATTCACAACAAAGCAACATATTTTTATAATAAATTTATTTTTCATACATGTTATATTGATTTTATTTTTTACGATTGTTATATTTATAATAATAATATATATATATATATATATATAGATAGATAGATAGATAGATAGATAGATAGATAGATAGATAGATTGTGTGAAGTTTCTATTATCAGCCCTATACACTGATTTATTTTATACTTTTTAATTTAACCATAGTGTGCCCCATCCCCACCCCCTCCACCCCCTCCATCCCCTCCCCCTCACCAATAGCCTATATTTATTGTGTGTGCTGTCGGGTTGTTAAACAACCATACAATCAAAGTGACCAGGTTTATTTGTTTAGGCCAATCTTTTTCTTAAAGGTCATTATTATTGTTATTATTATTATTATTATTATGGTTATTATTATTGTTATTATTATTATTATCATCATCTTCTTCTTCTTCTTGGATATATTAGTGATAGGCAACTACAAATTAATCATGGCGTATAAATATGGTGTCCCATAATTTAATATCTTTTATTAATGAACGAAATATCAGGATAACAGAAAAATATAGTTTTTGAAAATATATTTTAAAATGCTATTCCTATACTTCTTCTGATATTGCGACAAGTTGTACAACGTGTTTAACATAGAAATAACATTGAAATACATGAAGTTATAACATTTATACATATATATATACATGTAGTGTATAACCGTGTACATATATATATAAAATAATGCTTCAATATTAATATTTGCCATTGTAACGAAAATCTGATATAGAGTTTGTAACAGATCCGTCAGTGCACCCCTCCCGCTCTCCCCCCCCCCCCCAAGTCGTTCCTACGGGCCTGTATGTTGGTGTGTTTTATTACTCAAATATTTAAAGTTTTTGGACTCTGCTTTTGTTGTTAGTCATTCATAATTTATTTATTTTCAGGATGAGTGTCATGTACCTAACGATCCGTGTGCTAAGATTGACCTAGATTTTTCAAGTAGTGATGACCAAGTTAAACAAGTCGAGTTCCTCTGCGCATGTCCGAAATATTACATGTGCGCAGCTCGTGTTACAGACCAAGACGTTGCCAACGCAACTGCAAACAACGTGGACACCATCACGCGCATGTGCGAATCCACAAAGAAACAACATAACAACGACAAATAGATTCACTGATGTGTTCAGCTATCAATTCAACTATGACATCCAATTATAAGAGATAGTTAATTAGTTACAATTATAAGAGATAGTTAATTAGTTACAGGCGCTTTTCCAAGATATTAATATTACATACTCGAAATTATTATAAAGTTTTTATACTTAGCTTTAAAGCACCTTCCCATCTTATAACATATTTTACCAATGAACACAACTGCTGTTTTAAAAATCGCGTGTCTTCCCTGTTGACGTGTGTCTACACATTTTTCACAGATCTGTCAAATCTGGTTGCCATTTCTTAACATAGTGGAGCCAGTATCTTCCCAGGGTATGTTTTAAAATGACTTAGACTCACTCCATTCAAATCATTTGTATACGACCAAAATAACACAGCAGTTGATAGAAATAGAAGAATGGCAAATAGAGGAGTGCAAACCTGGAAGATCTCATCTAAAACGTTAAATATTAAAAATAATCTGGACATTGCTGCTTTAAATCTACACATCACTTATATTTGTTTTCATTTAACATACATTTTGTGTTTTGGCATATTCTATTGTGCTTATAGGTCATAATATCTTAGTGCATTTTATATGAAACGCCAAAAGTACCTGTCTCAAATCTAGGGTCGGTACCTTTTACATATATCCATTAATTCCAGACACTTCCGAAATGTGTAGAATGCCAAAATGGAATAATAAAATCATTAATGTTTGTATTTTTCATTACATTTATGTGTATGTATTATGATGATCAATTTCAACAGTTTGTGACATGTAAAATAGGTGAACCACAATTATTGATTGTTTATATATTTTGAATGAGCGAAATACCATCGATAGTTTTCGTAACTTGAACAAAATGGCCAGACACCATCGAGAGATTCCGTGACATGTTTGGATAGGTGAAGCACTATCGATTGTTTCCGTGACATGTACGAAGCTGTGAAACACCATCGGCAGTTTCCGTGAGAATTATGAAGTTCTGAAACATCATCGGCAATTTTCGTGATACCCAAGAGCTGCGAAACATCATCGGCAGGTTCCATGACAATTATGAATCTGCGAAACACCATCGGTAGTTTCCGTTACAATTACAAATCTGTGAAAAAAACAAACATCTTTCTAGTGGAATTAATAGCCTAATTTACATTCTTTGAAAATCTTTGGCTGCTGAAGACAGTTTATTTAATCGAATTATAGTGTTTCATTTGCTTCTAGTAGCTTGGATTCCGTACGAAATAATTATCCTAAAGGGGATTCTGTGAATATTTTAGCCTCGTTTTCGTGTCTGAAGTACATGTAGATAGTAATGAATATTAATCAGCCTCGTTTTTACGTGTCACTTAGATACTATGAACATTAATCAGCCTCGTTTTCGTGTCTCGATTATTATTATAATATATTCCTACCCCACCCCCCACCCCCCACTCCCCTTTAATATACATTTGAAGTCGCTGCTGCATGTTTATACATATACAAAGTACATAGCCCATGCAAAGCTGATATAGGTCGAAGCCGGATGGTAAATGTAGGCCCCCATTTCAAACTGTATATTATGTATTTTTTGTAATTAGTGCTAAATACCAGGGAAAGTAGGACCCCTCTAAATCGTAGGTCCATGCCAAGTGGCCTACCAGCCCCTCCCCCTCCCATATTTAGAGAACAAAGTACCTTAAATTTCGTGGGAATGTGCCTTTAAAATGACTGCGTTCATCTTCTGACCATAACGTTTAGTATTTCTACTCCACTAGTCAAGAACTCCACTAGTCAAGAATTAGGACGAAATATGTGACAGCAGAATTTCTCTGATTAATATTCATTGGTGCGTACCACATTCAGTGGGGATCTAGAGAGGCCAGGGACCCCCTCCCCCCTAAACTTTTCATTTTTAAATAACTTTTTTTTTGTTTTTTTTTTTCAAGAATTCTAGGAATCGGGCTCATATTATTGGGGCCTCCCTAAATGGATTTTCTGGATCTGCCAGTGAACATTGTATATATGTATGCATACTGGCCCAGTGGTTTGAAATGTTGCTTGTCCTACCTTTATTTATTAAAACATATTAATACATGTACATTGTAGTCTGTTGGACTTTATTTGGTCTATTGAAACCTATAGAAACGCTCGTGATTGAATGGAAGTAGCTCCGTTTTACCAAGAAACTACGAAGTAGTTAATCTGTAATAGCTTTTATCCACACGAGTAAAAGATGTTTAGCTTAATCATAATGACATGACCCACAGAGCAGTTTTCATATCACGCTGTTGTTATAGTAACACTAATTAGATAAATCGTTAAAAAAAAGGCCGGACTGAAACATTTTTAGAAACAAATTGGCTCACCACCGCTGACACTATGTTAAAGAGATATAGGAAGTCCAATAATTTAATAGCATTGGCGCAGTGCTTAAGTTATCAGTAGTAGCATGGGCTTTTTAATCTCAGTATCGGCATCTATCTAGTGTGAGTGCTCTGCAAGACTCAGTGGGTAGGTGTATACAACTTACACCGACCAGTGGTTCACATCTGGTTTATCAAAGGGTTTGATATGTGCTATCCTGTCTTTGGGATAGTGCATATAAAAGATCCCTTGCTGCTTATTGATGAGTAGCGGCATTAGTGTGGCGGCAGCGGGTTTCGTGTTTCCTACTAACACTAACCTCTCCTGGACAGACAGCACAGGAAGCTGTGTGCCCAGGACAGCGTACTTGAACCGTAATTGGATATAAGCACGAAAATAAGTACAACCAAGTGATAAAATAAATACAACCATGTTTTTCGAAAAAAAAATATATTTTTCTGCAAGTTCTTTTAATTTTATATTTTAAGAGGACTGCTACTCCAGCAATTTTGAAATTCAAAATTACTTCAGAAGACAAAACAAGCGCCAATGCAAACATCGGTTATTGAATGACATGTTTTAACACATATATAACAGATCATCCATTATCTTTTTGTAGCGATCACGACTACTTTTAATGCTGTGCTATTATACTCTACGTCGGATCGATCCTTCTCAGTGGACCCAATTGCAGTCGTTAAATAAAACAAACTTTACTTTAATATACTGTACCAAAAAAGAAAGTATGCATGTAATTAATAATAATTTATTTGATAAACCAGACGACATAAAATGGCAGTCGTCATAAAAAAGGTAAAATAAAATTTGAGAACTTAATTGTATCTTGTTTATTTGAGATATATTAATAGTTTTAAAAGTGTGATTGTATTTATACACATTAATACTAAAATATGTTAAATCATTGTATACCCGAATATACCGGCTTCGATGGCGCAGTGGTTAAGCTGTTGGTCTCACGGTTGGTGTGTACGGAGATCAAATCTCAGTCGGGGCATGGGAATTTTTAATCTATATACCTGATCCAACCCAGAGTGAGTGCTCCGAAAAGGCTCAAAGGGTAGGTGTAAGCCACATACACCGAACGGTCGTTTTATCAAAGACCGTGGTATGTGCTGTCCTGTCTATGGAAAAACACATATAAAAGATCCCTTTTCGGAAAGAGTAACATATGTGGCGGAGACGGATTTCCTCTAAAGACGTCACAGAATACCATATACCATACACCTAATAGCCGCTAAATAATAATTTAAAAAAAAAAAAACAATGTACTAGGGTGGTGTATACCTACTCACTGAGCCTAGCCTAACACTCACTCTGGGTTGAAGACAATACTGAGATTAAAAATCCCGTACCTCGACCGAGATTTGATCCAAGTACCTACAAGTCGCGTGTCAATTTAACCACTGCACTACTGAGTCTGGGCTGTCGAGGCATGCCTGAGTCTTTATGTGATGGGGACACGTTCAAAGTTTGTCATGTTTACATAAGGCCACATAAAAAAAAATTACTTGTTTTAGCGTCCACCCATTTCAATTTTTTAGGTACGGCGTGAGGTTTTTATTTAAATGTAGAATGGTGGTGTACAGGAAGAAGGAAACCAACCATGTATTCATAGTCAGAAGACGTGATAGGAAGGTAGAGAAGACCATAGACACTTTCTAGCTAGAAATTTAACAAGAAAACATTAAAACTGCTCGAAAATCTTTGTTCAAATGAAAGCTCAACATGTATTTAACTTGACAATGTATTATAGATGTGTAAACATAACAGAACTTGTTTTTATTGTACTTTGTCTCATCTCAGGTCGAACCTGACTGACCACGGACTTTAGTCCTAGGAGATATATCACTGTAGTCAGGATGAAGTTCGTCGGTGATTGCGCTATCACTATAATAGGCTGGAAAAGTTGTTTTGAGAGTTTTAAGACTTTATTTGAAGGGTTTGTAGAAAAATTGAAAATATTTGGAGGTTGAGGGCATTTCTCAGGTCGGGCGGGGACGCTAAACAAGAATTTTTTTTTATCTGGCCAAATGTGTCAGTGTGTTTAAATTTTACTGTGCACAATATTATGTATGTGCGTGCGTGTTTTTTTCTGTTTTTACCCGTGTCTTTACACAGAGTTTATTGTGTTTTATTGTGGGGGTGGGAGCGATAACACGGTTGAACGCCACATTAAATCTGCACAGTCATCTAAAAGCCATTCAAGGTTGACAGGGATATAAGGAAAAAGATATTTTAAGTTTAGCATATAAATGAGGTCAGCTTAAATGAGACCAGGAGAAAGAAACTGAATCTTATACAGGGAATTTTAAATATCGGCCTTTCTTAACTGTTACGCTTCGCGTGAATGGGAATTACAAATATGGAATTTCCTCTTAAAAGCGCCAGAGCTCTCGTTCATTTCAATACCAACCGTGGTGGTTGTATTTATGTTCGTGCTTATATCAATTTAAGGTTCAAGCACGCTGTCCTGGGCACAAACTCAGGTTCCCAAATAGGAACTTTTTCTGAAATACTCTGCCCCCTCCCAAGGTATGAAATGTTTCTGAAATACAGAGGTAAATGGTGCATTCTGGTGAACATTGAAGGTACTTTTCCAACAAATTCTACTTAAATTTGTTTTACATCATCCATATCCCTGTCGCCGAATTCCATTGAAACAAATTGTCTCTAACGCGAATTTTACGAGTTATGGTCGTTGCGGAGACAAGCTTATGGGCGTAGCCATGTTGGTTTTCCACGTGACTGCTTTCGACCAATAAGAGCCCAGAGATCCTAAGTGCTTCGCAATTTCTTTTAATTTAATTCGTAGAACGTCGAATATGGCCATAGTGATCTGCAGGAAACTGAAGTAAAGCATGATCGTTCCAAGAATACCGACCACTCACTTGTTTTCATGGGAGCCGTTTCCAAAATTTTATTTTCCGGAAAACATTTCTGCCTGAGATTGGGCTTTTTTCGTTGCTTAGAAGAGAAACGGCCAAATAAAATGGACCTCAACCCCCCTCAAAATGATCTCATCGGATTTAGGCGATTCACAATATTGATCCTGGGGAGATAAAATCCGTGCAATTTCACAGATCTGCACACAATTATCACTCCTGATTAATAAAAGGTGTTAAAATATTGGTCACTTTAGATAAGCACAAGATAAAACAGACTGATGGACATGTCCAATGATTTATTTTTATAAGTGTTGCACATTCACATGTCAAATGGCCTATTTGCCCTTCCTCGTCTTCAACTTCCTCAAGTAGAATTCCAATTCTTTGCCTTCCAGAATATAGCCGTCACATCGTCCACACTGGCCCGGTCTTGAAGAGGTCTTTACTGTAAAACACAAAAGATATCAGCAAATGAAATTAAATCAGTTGTCTATCACTGATGTAACATCAAAGTTGCATATTTTACAAATTATTTGTTTTGTTTTATTTAATGATGACTCTAGAGCACATTCGTTTTAATCTATCATCGGCTGTTGGACGTCAATCATATGATCATTCTGACACGGATTTAGAGGAAACCCACTGCTGCCACATAGGCTGCTCTTTCTGATAAGCACCAAGGGTTCTTTTATATGCACTGTGCCACAGACAGAACATACCACAGCCTTTAATGAACCAGTTGTGGAGCACTGGTTGGAACGGAAAATAGCCAAACTGCAAATGGGTCCACTGAGAAGGATGGATCTGATGACAGATTCACAGACAAAAATGAGTATTAAGAAACTGGAATATTGCTGAATAATGAATCAACTTTTATAGCACTAACAAAGTTTTATTCAATACATTTGGTCTTGTTGAATCGATTAACTGGATTTCTTATGACACTTTAAATTTAAGACACCCATAACTGTGCTGTTATGAGAATATCTCAGAAAATGCATAGTATTCATTGTTTCTGCCAGAATTTTTATGTATGATTCAATGAATAATTTTTATTTGCAGCTTTAATTATTTTCTTTTACAAGAAAAAGTAACATCTTTTTAAAAACTCAGCTAATTTGACAGGGGATCAATCCACACCCCCATGCACCCCTCTGGAAGAAACTTTCGTATTGTGTAAAACAGTCAGAGTAACTATGACTTGGTATCCTTGGAAACTGAAAATATGCCATAACGGCCACAGTTTCCTCCAATAGTTAGAGATCATCATACCGTCTTACAATAAACTAAAAACAAACTATTTCAATATTAACAAAGTAAAGTTTGTTTTATTTAACAACGCCTGTAGAGCACTTTGATTTTTATCTTATCATTGGCTTTTGGACGTCGAACATATGGTCATTCTGAAATATTTGTTTAGAGAAAACCTGCAGCCGCCACATAGGCTATTAATTCTGGCCTTTGATGAACTAATTGTGGAGCACTGGTTGGAACAGAATACAGGCCTTTCCACAGGATTTTTTAAAGGCGCTTACACACATACAAAAAGTAAAAATTTAGCTAATCATGCAAGCCATGTTATGATCAATTCCAGGGTCCCTATTCAACAGCAAAGGTACCCCACCTATCCCAAGGAGTGAATACCTTTGTCTGACCAAGTTACTAACAAGTAGAAGAGCTCCCTTTTCTACGTGCCTCAAATTAAGCTGACATGGTGCTACAATGATGGTGCTACAATGAAGGTGCTTAGCAAATATTAAGGCGCTTACATAGCAAGCTAAGGCAGCATGGCCCGTAGCGCCTTATGGCTCTGGAATATAGTCCAAACTGCAAATGGGTCCACTGAGAAGGATCGATCTAAAGTATCGTGTAAGACAGTCAGAGTAACTATGACTTGGTATCCTTGGAAACTGAAAATCTGCCATAACGGCCACAGTTTCCTCCAATAGTTAAGAGATCATCATACCGTCTTACAATAAACTAAAAACAAACTATTTCAATATTAACTAGAGCACATTAGTCCCATGTTAGGTTACAATCAGTGAGGTTTTTAAACTTATTTTTATGCCATTAGAAATATGGGATTGTCGAGCAGTCTAAGCATGCTTGAGAGTTAATTCTTAATAAAATACAGGCCTGGAAATTATATAGGATTTTTTAATTATTATCATCATCACTAGAAAACATTGATTTATTAATCATTAGAGTGGGATGTATCTCAAATGGTAGCATGTCCACCTGTGAAGCGGTCTGTCATCGGATTGATCCTTCTCAGTGGACCCATTTGCAGTTTGGGCTATTTTCCATTCCAACTAGTGATCCACAACTATTTCATCTACCATGGTATATGCTGTCCTGTCTATGGGAAAGCACATTTAAAAGACACCTTGCTGCTTATTGGAAAGAGTAGCCTATGTGGTGGCAGTGGGTTTTCTCTCAAATATGTCAGGATGACCATATGTATGACGTCCAATAGCTGATGATGAGATAAAAATCAATGTGTAGAGGCGTCATTAAATAAAACAAACTTTCTGATGGTCCCAACCTAAAACCCAATGTAGCCAAAGAGTTGCAGAAAACAGGTTTTCCATTAAGAAAAAAAATATTTATTCAGTCTTATTTTTGGGGTTTTTATATTGAATGAATTCTAAAATGTCCCAGTACATCCTCCACCTCACCCCCTATTGTTTATTTATGACCGACTTGATTATACTAGCCAAACAGTCTTGATATTTTTTTTATAAGTGTCCCATAGGTCTGATTTTGGGGGTTCGGGTGACATTTTATTGGATCCTTTATGCAGGTTTTGCGAGTCCGGTAAATCCCTGATTATATACATTTGGATAATTAAATTAGATGTTTATATAACACAGAAGCAGTCAGCACTACGACAAATTGTGTCTTTGGAAACGGCTTGTTGCCAAAACGGCTAAGCCAGAAACCTCCTCTAAACTTTGAATCATCATTCTGCTCCCACACAAATTTTAGTGAAAAAGTAAATTTTGTTTTATTTAACGACACCTCTAGAGCACATCGACTTTTATCATCGGCTATAAGATGTCAATCATATTGTCATTCAGACATTTATTTTGAGGAGATCCGCTGCCATGACATTGGCTACGCTTTCTGATAAGCAGCAAAGGGTCTTTTATATACACTGTCTCACAGACAGGGCAGCTCATACCATGGCCTTTGATTAACCAGTTTTGTACCACTGATTGGAAAAGAAAATAGCCCAAACTGCAACTGGGTCCACAGAATATTGATTCTATGACCAACTGCTTTAAGAAACACGCTATTGTTTGAGCTACATCCCACTCCCCCTACAGTACAACAAAATACATGCAAGCAACCCCTGAATGAAATGACTGATTTTAGTTATGATAGGCACGAGACTGACACTTTTGTATCATTTATGTTTACCTAAGACTTTTCCCGTAGCAAACTGTTCTTCCAACGCCTGCTCGACTTTGGAGGTTTTCTTTCGCTCATCGTATTTCTTCTGAGTTTTCTTAGATCGTTTCTTGTTGATCATGTCTTCTTCAGTCTCAGACTAAAAACAGCAGTTAAGCAAAATATTATTAAATTTAAAAAAAAAATTATAATAATAACAGACATCTACATTTAGTTAGGTAAAGACATCGTAAAATTATAAATGTGTTACGTACAGTGTTCCTGCAGACTTCCAAGAATCAAATTTCAAAAAGTTTAATGACCTTTTTGCACACAAATCTGAATATACTCTTTACAGAGGAACAAATCAAAGACTTTCAATGGTGAAAAGACATTGTTTTCAGGGACATAATGCATCACTATAAGTGATCACACACACTGTCACGAACTTCAACATTTGCTATTGTGCCTGTGCGGTGTCGTAATAACACATTCAACCACCTAATGCAATAATTACATTAATGACATGGAAAGGGTTTCTGTAGATATTTATAAGTTGTAATGTTGCGATGGACACCATCGTGGTTGCTAAGGAAGGTATATTTAATTTGATTTTTTAAATATCCATTATACATTTCTGAATCAAGCACACCTAAAATCCTACAAAGGCCACTTTCTAATTACTTTAGATAACCGTTTTATCATTGTTAAGAACATTTTCTAAGAACACCTTGTTGATTACAAGGGAAAGAAACACCATAAATACTCATATATGTTAAACATACGTTAAACATGCGTTCTGTTCAAGAAACGTATGTGAAACATAAGTTTAACATAACGTATGTTCAACATATGTTGCCAATTCACATGTGAAACGTGAGGTTATGTTTGCTCTGTACATGACGACGGGGAGCAGTGAAACCACAAAGTATTCGGAGATACACACAACCCAAGCCTTATAATGGACAAGTTTAGGAATCTTCATTTTTACAATCTCCAGGTCCCAGGCTATTTCATGACTAACTTTGATTTGAACCAAATAGCTACTTGGACAGTGGCAACCATCATATCATGTCAGTAGCTGCCCATTTATTCCAGATCATATAGGTAGATAGAAACCCTATGTACACCTCTGGGGCTACATCCGGTTAGGTTCGTAATGGACTTATTATTTCTTTTTCGTTCAAAATTTAAATTGTCGGAATCTTTTTTCGTTTAAGTCTAAATCCACGTCCAAATCTCTTTAATAAATTCAAGATGCCATGTGCATGTAAATGAAGTCTTTTGACAAAACTCGTTAAATCGACATTTGGATAAATGGAGATAACCACATAAAATACCTGTTTAATATAATATTACCCATTGGTGCACTCTTACATCTAAGCCCCAACCCTCTGGAACTCTTCATTATCAGCCATGCATTTACTGGAATTTGGAAAATATTGCTTTGTTTTTCTGTTTGACGTTGTGAGATTTTATTTTATTTTATTTTTTGTGGGGTAGGGGGGGGAGGAATAAACATTAAATAATAAAATTAAAAAAAAAAAACCCATCTTCAGTTGGCCCATTCTTGTTACATTTCATATTCAGGTTTTTTCTGACAGAGGTATGTCTTTCTTAATACGTTTTGGCTGATGTTAATCCTGCATTGATTTTCTTCAAAGTAAAACAGGAATCTCGGGCTAAACTTAGACATTCAGATTTTATTATACTACGTGTTACACTTTCATGTAATAGCCTGAGTGTTCAAAATGCAGTCATTCCCTGTACTTCGCTCTTTTCTAATCCCCGGATAGAAAATGCCTCTAACATCTTCCCACCCCTATTTCTTTCCCGGAAACAAGCGCTGGGTAAGTTTAGATTAACACCTTAACTGTTTACTCCTTTCCCCTTCCCGCTCCTCTTTCTAGTACTCCTCCACCATCTTATACTGCACCTCCTACAGCTCACCTTCCAGATCGTCTTTCCCCTTCTCCTGCACATCCTTATAATTATCTTGCATATCTTCCTTCTCCCCTCGTACTCCTCCTCTCTAGCTTTCCCTGCTATGTTGTCTGTGGGAAAGTATATACAGTTATAAATGGTTCTTGCTAATTAATTATTTTAAACAATTAAAAAATAATAATAATAATCTGTTCCTGCGATGTAACAATAGCGATTTTTTCCTCTCTAATCCTATACCAATCTCTGTTCTTGACAGACAGTACTGAAAGCTGTGTTTCAAGTCCATGAAAGCATGTTTGATAACAAATAAGTTACAAAGACAAACCCTACCGTATAATTTGGTTTCAGTTTCGGTCAGTACGTGACTTTCTTTCCTACCACATTGATAATGAAATATTTGAAAGTTTCTAGAATCTGAAATCCTTGTCTTCCGGTAAAAATAATTACCAACGATTTGGATTGGAGCCAAATACAATAACCGGCTGAGAAGAGTTTCAATATTCGCAGAAAGCCCCATTAAATCCTTTTTCTTGATTAGAGATCAACCGCTTTGTAATAATGAACATCCGACCTTTATCCAGAGCAGACCCAACATTTCTGTAGAACGTGTGTCTATAGTGAGCTCGCTATTTATTTGATGCAATAAGAGATGAGGAGATTCAATAAATTTAACAAAAATTATGCAATATCATATTTAAACTTTACACTCCTGTTTTCAGAAATGTTGAGAAAAACAACGCTCTTGATATTTATCTGTTGTGCTTGTAACGAGTGTCGCAGAGTGCACGTACTAATTTTATCGAGATTCATGACAGCACGCACTCACGTTTTTGGGGGGACTTCACTTTAATTTGACTCTTCTGTTCTGAACATGATAATTATTATTTTTTTCGGATTTGAATCATTTGAAAATAAATTTAATTTAATTTGATGTCCTCATACACTAGCTTTAACTATAGGTGGCATCGTACCAAATTACCGGTCATCGGATCGATACTTCTCAGTGGACCCATTTGCAGTTTGTGTTCCAACCAGTGGTCCACAACTGGTTCATTAAAGGTATGTGCTGTCCTGTCTGTGGGACGGTGCATATAAAAGACCCCTTGGTGGCGGCAGCGGGTTTCCTCTAAATGAATATGTCAGAATGACCATATGATTGACGCCCAATAGCCGATAATAAGATAAAATCAATGTGCTCTAGAGGCGTCGTTAAATAAAAGAAACTTTACTTTTTACATACCAAATCATGTGATTCTCAGGTCAGAGTTCGAGGAGCACCGTGAAATCTATCCGAAATGAATGAAACATCAACTGTGATTGGTAGATATATGAGGCAGTGGGTATTTTGTAAATACTATAGCATATACCCAGCAATTTCAGTATCTTTCTTAATAGAATAATTATTACATCAGTGACATTTGATACTTGTTGATATCTGCGGTGGCAAAAAAATTGCAAGTGAGATTTTGTGCGGATCTGAGGGTGTCCAGTGTAAACTTTCTGCAAGTCGTTAAAATGCTAAGTGACAGTATATTTTCTCCGAGTCATAGTTAATGGCAGGTGTCACACTGTATGTCTGTACACTGGTCAAGTGGTTTGAAACGTTGCTTCTATTACTTTTATAAAAAAAATTGTAATATGGTCGTCAGTGGGAGTTTATTTGGTCCAACGATACCTTTAATGTTAGCTTGTGGAAATATTACCAAACCATCTTTTTAGCAGATCCAGCAAAGTTAACCCTTTTAACAGGAGTACATCCTTACTTTAAATTTGCTTAGTAATTTTACAAGCAACCCATTAATATTTCAAACATAAATATTGTACAGAATGATACAACAAAAAATTAAATCAATATATGCATTATTGAAACAGTATTTCATGACTACAACCATTTAAAAGTTCAGATCGCTTTTGACCTTTAACATAAGTGATGGTATATGGTACTCTGCAACCTGAAATGTCGTTTTTCCCTTCAAAGGGTTAATGTCTAGAGGTCGCAATCTATTGCTAAATTCTTAATTTCCTTACACGAAACACTTTAACGCTAAACCAATTGATGGAAACACTGCCAGACCATCGCTAACTTCGTCCATCAGAAGTAATAAATGTCTTCGCCTACCCTGGCGCTTCTAGCCACATCTAAATTAAGTGATTGCCTTGCAAAGACTGCAGCAATACTCACGATAATGTCAGTTTCTGAGCGCACAGCGGTCGAGGACATTTTCTCGATTGTTTTTTGTCACCTGATCGTTGGTAGCACGATTCAAACGAGCCAATGTCGAAGAACTTTTTCTTAATTTTTTGTCAGAGAACAGATCTTTATTTCTATCAACGCCACCATTACGTGACATAAGAGGAATACAAAAACATTACAGAAAGAATGGCAATCAAGATGACAAGACAGATGTATAGAAGGACGAAAATTGCTTCCTGGAAGAGGGTGGACGGAAAATCCCCTTGTCCAAAAGTAGGGGGTGGTGTCCCCCATATCCCTTCATTATAGACCCTCTGTGTACTTCGGTACATTTGCGCCAATACCACATGGTTAAGCGTTACATTGATACAACAAAGATAAATACTTGTAAAGATTATTATTTAGGCATTTTAATTTCAATTTTATTGAAGCAAAAAGTGGGGGGATAATTATATAGGCATTCCCCTGTCCAAAAAGTGAGGGACGTGTCCCCCCACTCTTTGTTATTTACACCCATGGATGTGTAACAATACATTTAAAAATGCATGATAAAATACAAACAAATACATAAGGTTATCAGAGGAAAATATTTTGTCAATGATATTAAACGCATAGTCCCACAGACCCTTGAACTAATTAATTTCCAAACAAAGAATTAATTTTAAATATAAACATTTGATTTGTCCATAGAAATACTTCATTCAACTACTTACATAACCACCACATTTCGCTTATTATCAATGTTTT
This sequence comes from Symmetromphalus regularis, assembly GCA_032355785.1. Taxonomy (NCBI): domain Eukaryota; kingdom Metazoa; phylum Mollusca; class Gastropoda; order Neomphalida; family Neomphalidae; genus Symmetromphalus; species Symmetromphalus regularis. Next base: position 1,703 of record JAULBS010091617.1, on the reverse strand, counting down.
AAAAATAATAATAAATTATGGTCATGGATAAATAAATCGAGAAAAAATAACACCTTTTTTCCGTTGAGGTGTGACGTATATATTTCGAGTCACGTCACAGGTATTCCCTCAATTCTATTTTGGGACGAATTCTTCCTTAATAGAGGCCGTTCAATTGCAAAATTCCGATGGCGGAAATGGTTTCACCGAAAACATATGAGAAGTTCCGATCATGAAACTTGAAATGTTTAAATACGAAAAAAATCGATCGACTCGACATGGAATTCCCTCTACGATGGTTCAGTTAATACGTCTTGTGTGATATGAAAGTGAGATCTAGTATCTTTCGTAGTCAACATTTAGACCATTAGCCCCTTAAATTACGTGGGACTATGTCTTTAATAAATTGGCACACTTTTCTTAGTGTGCTAGCATTCTTACAGTTAAAAACCAATTTAAATTTAAGAATATTTGGCCGAATAATATCAAATTTCTTTAAGTACACTCATCTTTCATTCTTACATTTATCACATATAAATAAATAATGAAACTCCTCTCCGATATCGTCCAAAGAACATAATATGCATTTACGATTTCCCCGTTATATCTTAGGCCAATGACCTTTCTCTATTGGTAAAAAAAATCATTAGAAAGATGAAATCGGACAAAAGGAACCTATTTGTTTTTCTGTTTAATATATTAAAGGGATATTCCCTTGGAATTTAAGGGTCTTTCTGCTGTAAATATTAATTACGAATGAAACGTATATGCATTTGTGATACTAGATCTCGCTTTTATATCACGCAAGACGTTTTACCTGAAACATGGTTTAGGGTTATTCCATGGTTTATCATTTATTTTTCCGTGAGCAAAATTCATTATTATTTTTAAAATATTGATAACAAGCAAGATGTGGTCGTTATGTAAGTAGTTGAATGAAGCATTTTTATGGACAAATCAAATGTTTATATTTAAAATTATTTTTGTCGCTGATAGAGCTCACAAACGTGTCGTCTGCCAGTTTAGAAAGTCACGTGACATGCATTACTCGCTTGAAGAAAAAAAAAATCATGGAAGTCCATTTTGTCCAACTCCATAAGAAAAAAAATCATGGAAGTCCATTTTGTCCAACTCTATAAAAAAAAAGGATGATGTTTGTTTGGACATGGCTTAATGAATGATTTAAAAAACACTAAAACTGAAATAAAATTAAAACATGATCATTCATTAAATAAATATATAGTAATGTAAAAACTAATTTAAACCACTGGATGCATCTTAAATTGTGCGTTGAGCAAAGGGTTGTGAGATGTTATACAATGTGTTTGTACCCACACAGTCTTGAAGAATAGATCAAGTGCGATTGTGAATAACAATTTGTAAATATGTTCATGTTACTTTATTTACGTTTTCAAGTTTAACTGGTACTTGTTTTTTGTTTTTTATCATGGGTTGATGACCCAAATGTTTTACGGTACGACAACAAGACTGTAATACTCTTTAAAAATAGACCGCCTCCGGAGAGGAATTTACAAAATGTCAACATCCGACCAGGCAGGGATTTCGTTTTTAAAAATATATAAACTTGTAAGATTTTAAAGATTCGTTGATTTATTTTATTAGTAACATAACCATGGTAAAATATTATTCTGTTACATTGATTGTGCGATTACAATTGCGCGTGCGCAGAAGCTTTTACCCCTTAATAGACCGGAAACTGATTA
>JAULBS010091606.1:0-17330 GCA_032355785.1 Symmetromphalus regularis | reverse complement strand
TGCAGGGTACATTTTGTTCAGTAACATGTCGCGAATCGCTATACAAATTTTAGAGATCGCTACACAAATCTAATAAACATAATTAATTGCTAATCAATTTACATTGATTAACAGTTGTCGCTAATCAAAATTTTAAAACTAAATGTCCGAGGAGAAGGGACCAGTAACTTATATGGGAGGGCCAGTAAGTTTTGTGGGGGGAGCCAGTAAGTATTGTGGGGGGGCCAGTAACTTTACTAATCCACTGGTCCCCCGGGCCAGTGGTGCAAATATCTTAATGTCAACCCCTGTTACTGTATTGGCAGGTGCGGAATTAAGGATTTCTTAAAGTGGGAGGGGGGGTTCAAATGTGATGAGTGAGTAGGACTGGGTAAAAAATGATTAATTTTCTCGTTCTTCAATTGGAAAATGAAAAAAAAAAAAAAGAGTGAGAGAGAAAGAAAGAGGGGTCTGGACACCCTCTGGATCTGTTACTGATTGGTCACTTATAATGGTGTATGTATTTGTTGCTATTTTCTCACTGAGAAAATATACAATAGCAGGGCTTGCCCTGGGTTCCCAACTCTATTCGCAAACAAAATTCACCAATCTTCAAATTCTTTTGCCAATTTCAATATGGATTCGCCAATGACATATGACTTTTCAGTTTCAAAAAGGCCCATTACAAGTACAAGAAACAAAACCAAATGTGTTTTGTGTTCGCTTGTTGAATAGTGGATGCACAAATAAAGTATAAAGTGTCCTAATAAAAAAAAAAAAAGTTTTTAAATCTTTAATAAATGACTTTGGATATTTAACAGAATTTGCATGTTGGTAGTTTATTTAACATTTAGTGTTAAATGGTGACAAAAATTATCTGTTTGTATTTTATAAGTTTAATGAATGGTGTGTGTTACAAAAGTGGAAACCATCATTATGGCCTCCCACTGTAGTAGTTTTTGCACAAGTTCCTATCAGGTGTGGATGCAGGATTCCTGAAAGCGGGATCCAGATGTGATGGGTGATGGTTAATTTCCACATCCTTCCACTTGTAAAAATAAATAGACGAAACCAGAAAAGTGGGATCCATTACTGCTTAAGAAAACATGATTTGAAATGCTACGATATCAGTTTTAAAATATATTTTTGCTGACACAGCTTTAATAATAATTGGGGTTAATGCAATAAGAATGGTACTGTAATTATCTGTTAGCTGTACACTTAAAGTCTTTGACATCAAACTCTACTTTTGTTTTTTCTTTGTACTCATAAAGGCAATCATGAAATGAAAACATCTTTGTGCTATTGCTATCAAAATACTAGCGAACGATTGTTTTTCCCAAATAGAAATTGTCTCTTAACGGCAATTGCTGTTTTTTTCTTTATAAGGGATTGAGGGATACAGGTTACCAGTGGTAAATTTATGTCAGGCATAGTATAAATAAATTATCATTTCCCAAAGACATATTTAAAAAATAAATAAATATTATGGTATTTTAGCTAATAATGTTTCATCAGTGTACATACGTGGTATGACATTGAATGTATTCAATCATGCAACCCTTTTTTAGAAATGGATTAAACCAGATTACAGTTCACATGCATTTGCAAATAGTGTTGTCTAATTGTGAGGCGTAGCAATCTGCATAATCGGTTGTAAAAGTGAGTGTTTACTTCCGATTAAAGTCTTTAGCAAATTTTTCGCCAAACTTTTAAACTAGTTCGCTATTTTTTTTTCTTTCCGCAATTGGCAAATTTGGCAAATGACAGCGCGAGCCCTGAATAGTGAGTAAGTTACTGTCATTTCATTGGATCATTATAATTTTGCAAAAGTGCCAAAGACTTCACTAAAACTAATGTTAATTGTTATAATCTTGCGCTTTTTTCTAATAGTCACACATAGTGGAAGTTTAAATTGGGGAACAATTAAAATTATCTTGCTTTATTATATATAGAATATCAAACTTATTACTATTTATTCTAAAATTTATGTCCCTCAAGAAATAATTTACGTTTGTCACTCACTTAACCTTATGACAAAGAAAACGGATAGAAATTAATGCTCGCCTGAGGCGAGTGATACTCGCTGGGTGTGAGTAAATCCTTGTATTCCCAATCTTGTATTACAAATTTGTATTATTTTAAGATAGTAGCAGTCAGACTGATAATTTGCAGATCAAACCTATATTATACAACACCTTTTCAACATGAGCTACACGTTACATCTATAATTCGAGTTATGGATCAACCCAATCTTAAAATTAAAAGGTGGGGACTAGTGATTTTTCATGGGGACGAGTCACTTTTTAAGGTTGCTAGTCCCCCAGGTGAGTGAAACTAATTTTTTAAGTTCTACCCCTGAAGAAAAATGATTTTACTCAGGCCATAAATGTGATAATAAATAGTAGCTTGTTTAACATCCTCTCTGTATACTGTCTTTGCAGATACCCAACCCTATCTGAGTGGACCTGTGCTGATGACACACAGGGACATTAAAACAGGCAAGGAGTACCACGAGTTTCAAAATTCTATGCAAACCAGTCAAGCATCACTTATGTATTATGAGTTCTTTCCTTCGCTTCAAGATATCAATAGTGCAACTACATTCTGCAGAAAGTATGGTGCTTTCTTGCCAGCCATTCATAAGATATCTGACCATAGATTTCTCTATAGTAATCTGACTACACATGCAATCTGCAGTAAGTGGTTCCTAGGTAAGTATTTCTTCTTTAATAAGGAATCAGTCACAATTCTCAATATTTTCCTATTAATTTTGTGGGTTGTAGTGCAGCAAATAGCATCATGTGTTGGTTGGTTGGACATATTTTCATGCTTATATCCAATTAAGGTTCAAGGATGCTGTTCTGGGCTAAGCCGTTCATACAGTGTGTAAAGTGGTTTTGCTGTTCATACTTCCATGAACCTCAAACATTATCTAGTTCAATTCTTAAATTAAAAGTTTAGAAATATATGATTAATCCCTTGATGAGTGATGATTGGTCTTAATGTGGGGGTTAAAACAAATACCTACCCATCGTATAAAGATTAAAATACAATTCTTATATATGGTACATTAACTATTGCCATTCCTGCCATTGGTGGTATTTTATTGCAAGTAAAACCACTGCGAAGCAACCTTTTGCTTTGTTTTTGGGGTAGATGTGAAATTAGCATGTTAATTTGTTTTTCAAAATTAGGGTTGTCACAGATACTTTCTGTTTAATGAGAGTAGCAACTTTTATGTTTAAAGGATCTTTAATGATTAAAGATATACAAAGGAAAAATGTTAAGCACATATATACAGGCAGGGCTGGACTTATAAGGGGGCAAAGGGACAATTGCCCCGGGGCCCCCTGCCAGAGGGGCCATCCCGACTAAGGAATTCCTTTATAATAAAGTAATAATTTTAAAATTAGTTCTATTCATTCATTTTAGTTCATTTATTTTATTGGTCATGTAATTTAATTTCTATGTTGAGTGGTCCCCGAACCTGAGGTGCCCCCAAGGTCTAAATCCAGCCCTATATACATGAGATGCTTAACCTGTTTCCTTATGTATGGTTCGACTCTTTCAGGTTTAAGGGGGAAATCTTTGCTACACAGTAGCTGGCAGGATGGTAGTTGGGTTGACTTTACATTATTTGAATATGAAGAACCTCTCAAAGAAATATTTACAGAGGAACAGGTTGTGTACATGGACAAGGGTCTGACATACCTTTGGAAGCCTGGCCCTACTGAGACTACAAAAGCTTGTGTGATGTGCCAGTATAAACAACAAGGTTAGTTGATAAAAAATATTTGACGATGAGTAATGTACTCATTAAAAATGTAGGGGAGTGATGTTCAATTTACTCACCTGGTTATGCTATTGAGAGAAATATGGCTTTTTATTGTTATTTTTTTATTACATGTACTAGGTTCACAGATTTTATCATTATAACTTGGGAGAGTGACCAGAAAAATAAAACTGCCTTTTAATATTTCATTTGTTTAATATATTCAAAATAATGGTTGGAATTGAGTTTGGGTGTGGATTTGAAAGAGGTGCGGGTTGAATAAAATTGTACATCTGTGTAATACTTTTAATTGCAAAATGGTATAGAAGAGGTGGGCGTTGAATAAAATTATCTTTTAATTGTACAATATCTGTGTAATACTTTTAATTGTAAAATGCTATAGAAGAGGTGGATGTTGAATAAAGTTATCTATTAATTGTACAATATCTGTATAATAATTTTAACATTAAAATTGTATGAAAGGTGGAGGTTGAATAAAATTATCTATTAATTGTACAATATCTGTAATATTTTTAACTTTAAAATGGTATGAAAGAGGTGGAGATTGAATAAAATTATCTATTAATTGTACAATATCTGTTTAATACTTTTAATTGTAAAGCGATGACTATAAGATGCATAATAAAAACAATAGGGTATCAGGTTGAATAAAAAAAGTGATAAAAGCACCCCCATCCTTTTTTTAAATATATATTTTAATATATGGTTCCTATGGTAATAGAAAAGTCGAAGTGGAAAGTAAGAAAAATGACAAACAAAAAAATGTCTGAACATTCGTTGTTACATACCTAACAATTAATTTTCAAAATATTTTCTCAAAAATGAGTATAAAAATTGTACCTCTTGTTTCATTGCTAAAAATATTAACTTTTTTATCCTACTGCAACCAGAAGAAGAGTTAATTATTGTTAAAAACATATTTATGCCATTTGTCTTGTCACTGAATACCATATAACAATTTTCAGAGATCAGTGGGTCCACATCTCCTTTATTTCCTCCTTTTTTGACAAATCTACTTTGGATAAAAGGAGATAGTCTGCATTTTTATTGGCTTATTTCCTCACAATTGAATGTGTAATTGTATTCAAGTGACTTTTATACTTTCAAACTGAGCTCCTTCTGCAAAAAAACACTGGTTTATGAGGGTGTTTTGTCTATTTTCCCATTCATGTCTATATTATACGTGTATAGCTCCTTAGGTTTTAAAAAAAAGGGAAGACAGGGCTGAATCATGATAACAGCCTTCAAGATTAGCATCCTTGCCCATGCCAGCTATATCTTTATAGCCTTGTGCAGGATTGTTACAGGTAGAGGCCAGTATCCAATGGAATCAGAGTATCAACGGGCACCTCTCCCCATCCTCGAGCTCAACCCCCACCCACCCCCAGCTGTATATCCTTTATTTTCATTTAATCTGTGTCTGTGGGCACTCTGGAGATATTTATCAGGCCCATAACCAGGGTGGGGGGGGGGGGATTGGTGGGATCGGACAATCCTCCCCACAGGATCGGATGATCCTCCCCGCAGGATTGTGAGTTCGGCTAAAATGAAAAATTATATACATGTATGTATTTTTATAATTTATTTTAAAATTTGACCTTTTTTTATTATTGATGAGTTTCGTCTACATGACATTTCGATCACCCCCTACTAAACATGCTGGCTAAGGGCATGTTTATTCATGTATTTATATAATTTTGTTACTTCTTTTTTCAGACTGTAATCTACCAATACTTTTAGGGCCATGGAAAATACCCATACATGCATGGAAAGCATCCGAAAAAATTCTATTGAGAAAAACAAACATTGATCGCATTGTCCTTAGCCTTGCTAATGGACTGAATTTCTTTACAGCCACAAACCCAAAGGGATTTATTCAGGTAGGTTAAAGTTGCAATATTTCCTTCCCATTTTTAAACATCTTTTACTAATGCAAAATACGATTGCAGCTCTAAATTAGTGTCCCACTACGAGTTGAAAAATGGCTTAACTGCACTTCAGCCTAACATTTAATGCCAAGATAAAATACATAACAATGAATCACATTAAATATTTATTTACAGTCTATTTTAATAATATATAAAAAAAATTACTGACTACTATTATTTACATTACAACAATATACAATTTATGTTCAGGTGAACCTCACAACATTATTTACATTATGTACAGGCGAAAACCCTCCCAATTCCATAAATTTTGTATATGTCCAGGTAGCAGTGATATTCCATACCAGGAACCCCCAAGGACATACTGACTGCCCTCACAAAAGAGTATATGGCTCGTCAGTGGCTGGCTGCTTATACCCCTCCTTGGCTTTAGATCAGAGAGTGGGTACGAGCACAGGTTCCCAATCTCAGTGGCGTAGCTTCCATTGAGACAATGAGGCAACTGCCTCACTAGATTTTTTTGCAGTAAAAAAATTAATGTGATTAATATTATAAAAGTTGATTAAAATATGAGAAATAACTAGCATCGCCTCACAAGAAAAAAGACCCAAGCTACGCCACTGATACATGTGCAATAATTTTATATCTATACACGTTATATAGGAAATCTGAACAAAACAGTTACACATATGCTTAAAACAATATTTCAAGTATGTATATCACCCATATTAGCATGAAACATATAAATATACATGGATCAAATGATTAAAACAAAAATGTCTAAACAAGTAAAATTTATGAACTAAAATTAAAGGTCCACCTTTAGTTTTCGAAATATGATTTTTATTTGTTATGTATAAACATGAAAATTAAATTTAATAGACTGATGAGTTTTGTTTAATAATGTAGCATATATGAAGTTTCTAGGCATAACAGATGTTGGTCAATAAACAGTTTAAATCATTAACACCAGGAAGCACTAACAGAAACAATTTTATTTTTTACAAAAACAAGTTGTAAATGTAAATATATATATTGAGCAGAAGTAAAGGAAAGTTTAAAAATCATCTCCAAATGCAAGTAAATGACATATTTATATGAAAGTTTTTGGAAATAGAGAATATTAAATGAGTTATTATTTATTATCAAAATTATTTCGCAAGGGACATAAATTTGATAATGGTAATGAGTTTGATATTCTGTTTATTAACACAGACAATTTTAATCATTCTGGTCTTTAAACTTTCTAATTGTGTGACAGTTTAGAGAAATGTTATCTATTTATTTGTATTTATTCAAGTTTTAGTGAAACAATTTATAAAATTATAGTGTCTTCATATTTAGTAGAGTCAATGGAAGAAAAACCAGTCAACTGTTACAAAATTAGAAACAAAAATATTAAAATTTTGTGAACAGAAAAAATGAAAATGATCGGGCTGGCATTAATTGTTTATTGCACCATTATTGCTAATCAGAATTAGTATGTCAACAAATAACCAAATCTTACATGCAAGTTAAAAAACGTGGGTGCATATTATTTAAGACAGATGAGAAAAAGAATGGTCTCAAACACTAGTTATAAAATAAAAACTGTAAAATCTTGAGGAAGACCTTAATTTCCAAAAAAGAAAAGTGACTAGAAATAAATGCATTATACAACAACCGTAACCATAGTAACACTGTTTTAAATCAGTCAGTCATTCTAGTTCATACTACTTACAAAAACAAAAACCTAATATGAACCCTAATCAATAACAAAGAGACTACATGACCTACGACCTTTGCCATCAACCTAAGCTTTGTGATAATAATTTACATGGTGCCCAACCATTCAAGACTCTATAACATCTCAAGTTTTATGACTAAAAACACAAATTCAGAAGAAAAAAATACGTAAAAGGCTGACTGCAAAAAACAGTTATGTCCATTTTAACAATTTTGGCCCACTTAGAATCAGCACAGAATCAAAGGTCTTGGACATGTCATTTTGCACAGTGAGGGCAACCTACATAAAAAAGAATCTGTGAATTATTAAAGCATTCTGATTTTACCTGATACTTTTTATTGGGTAGGTGTATACACAACTGGTTTAACAAAGGCCATGGTATGTGCTATTCTGTCTGTTGGATAGTGCATATAAAAGATCCCTTGCTGTTTATAGAAAAGCAATGGGTTTCGCGTCTCCTACAAACACTAACCTCTGTCCTGGACAGACAGCACAGGAACCTGAGTTGCATGCCCAGGACAATGTGCTTGAACCTTAATTGGATATAAGCACAAAAATAAATACAACCACCACCACCGCTGAAGAGTAAAGATTCGTCCCCAAAACATTTAGCCTCCAACCATTTTGACCCGAAATTTAGAAGAAAAGAATGAAAAAGAAATGTTAATTTTAATAAATGGCAAAACTTCCTTGCGCCCACCCTCCCCCATCTAATTTTAATACTTATAATAATTAAATGCTGCTAGTAGTATATATATCGCTTATAATCAGTTTCCGGGCTAAATCTTTGTCCGGTCTATTTTTGTACGGCTTGTTTACAACTAATCTGCACACACGTGAACCATGACATCGGAATAATTATGTTACAAAAGTACAAATCTTCACTTTTAGAAAACAAAATTAGAAGAAAACAATGTGTAAAATTTACAAAAAATTAACATTTTAAAAGGTTGAGTGATACACAACACTCATTTGGCATTGTAGATTCACTAAATAATGTGCAACATCAATGCATACCAAAATAAGCAGCAACTGTCACTGGCTGAACTCACAAAACATGACCTTGTGTTGTCTGCATAAATTTAGAAAGTCACATAACATGTTTTACGCTACAACAACTAGACTGTAATTCTGTCTAAAAATATACCAGTCCCAGATACCAAATCCTAAAATGTCAACATCTGACCAGGTAGGGATTTCTTTTTAAAACATATATAAACACATTACATTTGAAAGATTTGTTTGTTGATTTTAATAGTAACATAAAAAAGGTAAAATATTATTCTGTTACATTGATGTTGCGATTACAATTGCGCCTGCACAGAAGATTTTCTCCCTTAATAGACCGGAAACTGATTACACAAGGATATATATACATATATATCATATCTTTTAAGATATTTTGGGATAATTTCCGCCTGGACCCTTCCAATTTCTATCTGTCATTGCAGCAATTGATTATTCTGATGTGGCTGCTATTTAAAAAGATGATATTCTAACACGAACCCTAATTTGGAGATAAAAATAAAATAATTGAAAAAGGAAAGTTAATTTATACAATGTTATTTAAATAATTTTTAAAGGAAGAAGGGGATCAACTGTATATTTTTTAACGGGGGTGGGGGGGCAGTACTTGGAGGATATTTCACCACATTCTGAATAAGGAAAATGACAAAGTCTGTATTTATTGTTTTTATATTTTTTAATGTTTTCCACCTTTTCCCCATTTTCATGATTTGTTTTATTTACATTATAAATATATACAAATTTAGACCCAGTGGTTTCCAGCGAAATAATACAAAAATATGTTGTTTTACTATTATCACAATCACATGCTGCAAAAATGTGACGATTTATCAATCCACAGTCAAGGGTGCAGAAATGGAAAATTTTTAACTAGCCCGCCAGACAAGAATCAGCTAAATTTTACTAGCCCGCCAGAATTTCTACTAGTCTGCCAACCCATACAACAATAAATTATTTTTTAACAACTGCTTATGATGTTTCCTGTTTGAATATTGATGTTTCCTGTTTGAATATTGAAGTTTCAACAACAAAAAGTTTATCCTTCGTTATTTTCTGTTTTGTTTTCTCTGCAATCCCTAAACACATGATTTCGAAATTAGAACCATGCATAGTAGCATCACTTTTGATCCAACAACAACTGACACTCAGCATAGCAATTGTAAACTGCTCCCGAAAGTTCTGATAGCACGGAAACTAAACTATTATTTGGCAACTGCGCAGATGCGCAATAAAAGAGCTCTGAGCATCTTTGATTAACAAAACTACTTCATTGATATTGATACTGTACATGTATTATCTACTTCATTGATATTGATGCTGTACATGTATTATTGTTCTGAACCCTTTTTTAAAATTATTTCGAATTCTGGCATGGCTAATACTGAAAAAATTATAAAATTACTGTCAACGAGAAAAATACAGATTGCCTGTCGGACTGGTAGTTGCATTTTTGAACTGGTTCGTCAGAATATTTACTTGCATTTGGAGAGTACTTTCTGCATCCCTGATACTACTGTTGGCAAACGCATGGTGTCTTTTCATGTTCCACTTTATCTCTTATTTTTGTTCTTTTCTGAAAATCATTTTATTTGATTTTTCAGCAGATGGGTACTTGTATTTGAAAAAAAAAATGCATGTTATGGAACCTGTTTCATCTTTATGCTATGTGAGTACATACAAACATCACACTGGATTTCTTTTAAAATAACCATGCATTTAATTTCTTTTCAGGGTTCAAACAAATCCAGATGTTCCGACGGTTGAATGAAGCATGTCCCTACTTTGAGGACAAATTTCATTTCTAAGGTGTTCAGTATATGACTTTAAGGATTCTAATATTATCAGTGAGTATAACATCAAGTGTTTAAGGCTAGTCCATTTTGCATCCTGAAAACATAGAAAGCCGGTTACACACTAGTACATTCTAAGAGTTGTGTAGACACTTTCGTTGGAATTTATTCATGAAAAAATTCATTCCATTATTTTGTGTTTTCTGCACCAGTGACACATAAATAACTTTCATTATATTTTCATATAGTAGTTTAATATAATACTTAATGGAAAAGTCATATGCAGTACAACTATATTCTTAAGCTATACCGGAGAATATGTTTGATGCAGCATCCATTTAAATTTGGTTAACTTTATATATGATGGGACATTCATATACAGGAGTGAAAACTTTCACATGTGAGGTGTGCTTTAAATGTTTTTTCAGTGAGTGATACCCTGTAAAACCACATGCGGATTCACACTGGCAAGAAACTTTATAAATGTTAGAAGTGCTTAAAATGTTTTTCACTTAGTGATACCCTGAAAATGTCATATCAGAATCCATACTGGCAAGAAACATTATAAATATTAGGAGTGCTTAAATTTTTTTTCAATTGGTGGTACCCTGAAAATGTCATATCAGGATCTACACTGGCGAGAAACCTTATAAATGTTAGAAGTGCTTAAAATGTTTTTCACATAGTGGTACCCTGAAAATCCATGTGAGGATCCATACTGATGAGAAACTGTATAAATGTTAGAAGTGCTTAAACATGTTTTCAATTAGTGGCGAGAAACAAATCAAATGTGTGGTCTGCTTAAAATGTTTTTCCTGTAATAATAACCTGCAAAGACACATGAGGATCCATACTGGAGAGAAACCTTTCAAATGTGAGGTGTGCTTAAAATGTTTCTCAAAAATTGGTGACCTGCAAAAACATATGAGGATCCATACTGGTGAGAAACCTTTCAAATGTGAGGTGTGCTTAAAATGTTTCTCAAAAAATGGTGACCTGCAAAAACATATGAGGATCCATACTGGAGAGAAACCTTTCAAATGTGAGGTGTGCTTAAAATATTTCTCAAAAAATGGTAACCTGCAAAAACACATGAGGATCCACACTGGAGAGAAACCTTTCAAATGTGAGGTGTGTTTAAAATGTTTTTCACTGAGTTGTAGCCTTCAAAACCATATGAGAATTCATACTGGAGAGAAGCCTTACAAATGTGAGGTGTGTTTAAAATGTTTTTCACAGAGTGGTAGCCTGCAAAATCATATGAGGATCCATACTGGAGAGAAACCTTACGAATGTGAAGTGTGCTTAAAACGTTTTTCAGTGAATGGTTCACTGCACACACATATGAGGATCCATACTGGAGAGAAACCACACAGATGTGAGGTATGCTTAAAATGTTTCTCAACAAATTGTCACCTGCAAACCCATATGAGGATCCATACTGGAGAGAAACCTTACAAATGTGAGGTGTGTTTAAAATGTTTTTCAATGAGTGGTACCCTACAAATACATATGAGGATCCATACTGGAGAGAAACCTTACAAATGTGAGGTGTGTTTAAAATGTTTTTCTCTGAGTGGTCACCTAAAAAGACATATGAGGATCCATACTGGAGAGAAGCCTTTCAAATGTGAGGTGTGTTTAAAATGTTTTTCACAGTGTGGTACCCTGCAAAGCCATATGTGGATCCATACTGGAGAGAAACCTTTCAAATGTGAGGTATGCATAAAATATTTTTCACGTAGTTATATCCTGCAAAAACACATGATGATCCATAATGGCCAATAATCTTTCAAATGTAAGGTGTGCTTAAAATGTTTTTCAGATAGTAGTAACCTGGAAAGCCATATGAGGATCCATACTGATGAGAAACCTTATAAATGTTAGGAGGGCTTAAAATGTTTTTCAATTGGTGGTATCCTGGAAAGCCATACGAGGATCCATACTGGCATGACACCTTATAAATATGAGGTGTATTTAAAATGTTTTTCACAGAATAATCACCTGCAAAACCATATATGAGAATGGATGCTGAGGAGAAACAAATAAAATGTGTGGTGTGCTTAAACATTTTTCCTTTAATAAAAACCTGCAAAGACACATGAGGATTCATACTGGAGAGAACTTAGAAGCCTTTAAAAAGATGAAATGTACTTAAAATGGTGAATGACAATTTTTAAGGACCTGCAAAATGAATGTAGGACGTTTTGGCCACGGACTTTTCGGACTGGTACGTTTCGTCCTTGCCTTTTTCACTGAAAGACTTTTCGTCCATATCAACCATAAAAAAGCAAATCATTCATTTATTGGCATGAAATTTGTAGAATGAGAAAATGTGAAATTCATTGTAATTTTAAAACATTTATTTATTGGCATGATAAAGGTATTTGCACAGTATTTATTACAAATGCATTTTGTACTTGGTAAGACTAATTGTTGCAACAAATGAAATATTAAAAGGAAAATACTAATATGGTATGTTCACAAAGACCAAAAAGTTATCTGAATATCTGACTGACCGACCGACCAGGGAGGTAACGATAATAAAGAAGGAAGAAAGAGAAACTAGCTCCTTGTATCAAAGGATATTAATAATTGTGATTGTAATTCTGCAAGATGAACTCTTTTTTGACTGACTTGGCCAAAACGTCCTCCCCTGAAAAAAAGCCTGGCCAAAATGTCCTACTCTGAATCATCCTAGGCCTCCGATGGGATTTGAACCACTGTCTTTATCTTCAGAGTCCGACGTTCTACCACAGGACCACCGAGGCTCACTGATTACTGGATATTGATTGGCATCCTGTCCAGTGTGGGCTGTATACCCGCAATTGAGCAAAGCCCTGTAATTTGCTGGGAACAAATGCTTCGGTTTTCGACCAAAACATTACAAGAAATAACTAGATATCCAATAAAATTGCCAACTTAAGCACTTATTACATCCCATTTCACAGTAATTCCCACAATATCCACTGATTTTCATCTACTACAGGTGACACATTAAAAGAAAATATGGCTGTAAAACAAATATGTCACAAATACGAAACCTTCAGGAGAGGGAAGGGGAGGAATGGGAAATGAAAGGAGGGATTGTTGGCGGGTTGGAGGAGTGGCGGTGCATGTTGTAAATAAAAATAGTAATATATTGCATTGTGACGGATTTTTTTTTTTTTTTAATGACTCCACAGAGATAGCAGATGACCTGAAAGTTTCATATTTGTTCGACCACCATGTTTTTGTTTTTAATGTGTCAGCATTTATAGATGAAAATCAGTAGATATTGTGACATTTGCTAATGTAATAAGGGCGTAAGTTGGCAATTTTGTTGTATATTTAGATATTTCTTGTAATGTTTTGGTTGGAAACTGAAGCATTTGTTGCCAGAAAATTGCACGAATGCATCGTATGGGTCGCGAGCTGAACATACTGCAAATCAATAAGCAGTATGTTCCTGAATTATTGAAAATGGTAAACATTTTAATTTTTTATTTTATTTAAACTAATGTCGCATGTAAAATGTTTAATTTATAAAAGTAACTCAGTGTAATTCTGAAGCACTGATTTATAAACCAAACTATCTGTGTGAGTCAGTGTTAATCACTGAAACCAAAGAACACTGTAAATAACTTCGCAGGTTGATGACAATGATATTTCACCTGCCCTTGGTAATGTGCATGGTGTGATGTATCGGATATTGAAAAGAATGTCGGGAAAAACATCTTAGATCATGTTGTTACGTTAACGGGCAAAATGGATGCAAAACGTGTACACATTGAAACATACGTTAAAAAGATAGACATAGTTCAGACTGCCTTAATAAATTGTCATAAATTGTAACGCATACTCCCACGGACCCCTGACCTGATTAATTTTCAAACAAAGAATTACTTTTAAATATAAACATTTGATCTGTCCATAGAAATACTTCATTCAATTACTTACATAACTACCGTATCTCGCTTACCATCAGAATTTTAAAAATAATAATCGAATTATGGTAACGAATCATAAATCCAAAACCATAAACTCGACAAGAAATTCCCTGTGCCATGGTTCAGGTAAAACGTCTTGCGTAATATAAAAGTGAGATCTAGTATCACAAATGCATGTAAGTTTCATTCGTAATCAATATTTATACCACAAAACCCCTTAAATTCCGTGGGAATATGCCTTAAAACCTGATAAACAGAACAGCCAAACAAGGATCCATTCTCTAGACAAAATGTGACTTGTTTATAAAAGCTTTTTGACATGTAAAAGCCAAACCTTTTCTCTATTAATGCAAGTAAGGAACATTTCATACTAGAAATGCGTACAAATCCTGTATATATTGTGGATTATGACATGTATCGATAAATTATATACTGATAGATGAGACAAGTTCATGCTTTATAATCTATACATTTTTATGTACCAGGTAAATGCAGAAACTTGTAAAATAATGGACAATAAAGTAATGTAAATGACATATATTGTTGTTTTATTTTCTTGTTGTTTTTTTGTCAACAGTTTTTCACAAGTCATCTTTAATTTGTGTGTGTGTGTGTGCGTGCGTGCGTGCGTTCATGCGTATGTGTGGGTTTATATAATATCAGGGCCATATTAAGACCTTGTGGGCCCGGGGCACTTCATGTTAGAGGGCCCCTCAACATAGAAATTAAATTAAATTACAAATAAAAAAAATAACAAAAATGAATTAATAGAATTTTATAATTATTAAATTTTTTAATAAAGTAAGTCCTTTGTCTTGATGGGCCGCTCTGGCAGGAGGGCCCGCTGCAGTTGCCCTCTATGCCCCCTTATAAATCCGGCACTGTACAATAAACACCTAAACATTAATTAAGCACCACCCAATTTATATTGTAACTAAATTATTATTATTATGTGTTGTAACCAGGCAATTTTAATACTGTAAAAATCGTAAGTGTCGTTTTGCAATAAAGTGCCGAATTGCAATAAACTTTATTTTCCATGTGTTACCTTGCTTCTAAACATCTCAAAATCACTAATACGACCTTGACAGAACAAGGGGAACAAATTCCCATTCCAACTTTTATCAAAAGTAACAAATTAGAAAAATATATTTGAGTTTATTATAAAATGACGCAAATTCGAATTTTTCAAAGTGTCGTTTTGCAATAAAGTGCCGAAATGCAATAAAAAATGTTTTTCTTTTTTTCGTAAGTGGGCCGAAATATGAACCACCAGATCAAATTTAGTATTTATTTCCATTAATTTTTGGATCCATGTTCTTTCAAATACAGTCCGTTTCATTGCACTTTAGTGCCGGTTTGCAATAAAGTTTATTTTTCATGTATTAACTTTCTTCTAAACGTCTCAAAATCACCATACATTCTTGATAGAACGTGGGGAATAAATTCACTGTCCAAGATAATAAGATAAAAATCAATTTGCTCTAGAGACGTCGTTAAATAAAACAAACTTTTCTTTTATTCAGCTTTAAATTATTGTCATCACCTTATTAAATCGCAAAACAAAATGGAAAGTTTTTAGAAATTAAAATGACAGTTTTTATAATTTTGCAAATAAGAACACAATTTTAAATGCCATTATATTCCTTTGTATACCATTCTAATTATGTGTACCATTTCTGATACAGTTTATTTAAGTAAAAATCAGTTTATAAATCTTTCTGTTACAGTTTTGTATTTTGTTATTTTTGGGGGTAGGGATATATAAATGCCAAGATGGGCAATATGTGTCATCACGATTTTGCTGAGATTTGTTTTATAAGATGGGCAATATGTAGCAAAATAGAGGGATAAGTTATATGTAGTCATATTAGAAATATGAAATAAAGACTCACCGTATCAAATTGCAAAATGCAAAACAACATATTTTTACATAAAAAGACAATTTTTTTAATTTTGCAAATAAGCAAATCCCATCATATTGCTTTGTATACTATTTTAATTAAGTGTACCATTTCTAGTACATATTAATTAAGAAAAAGTCAGTTTATAAATCTTTCTGTTACAAAGTTTTGTATCTTTAATTTTGAGGGTAGGAATATATAAATAGCCATATCTTTGCCTTTATCAAAACAATTTTGCTCATATTTATTTTAGAAGATGGGCAATATGTGGCACATTAGTTTGGCGTGTTACACATAGTCATGTTTTAAATACTAGTTGAATTGTAGCTAAATAAAGTAACTCATCAAATCAGAAAAGAACGGAATACTTTGTAACATAAAAGACATTTTAAAAATAAAATTTTTGATATAAAAAATTATCACCGATGATTATATATTGGTCAGTCATTCCCGCTGTTGGACTCGTGTGTAGTAGGTACTGGGATCAAATATCAGTCCCGGTATGATATTTTTAATCTCAATACTGGCTCCTACTAGGCGGGTCAATTTATGCACAAATACACTAAAACCCCTAAAAAATTCTAACAAAAGGTTTCTCAGTGTTTTTTGTGATCTATGGGATGTATTCAATAGCAGGAAAAAAGTCTACCAAAATCTGACCCCCGGAAAGGGGTTAAAATTGGATCAAATCCAAGATGGCCGCTAATGAATCTAAAACGAGGGAAAATGGAATAGATTTCTTATGATTCGGTGTAGAACAGTTGTTTTAGGTCTACACAAAGGTTTTAAGTGTCATGGAATTCACTGGTACATACGTATCAGTAGTGGATCAAGAGGGCGGTCCAGAGGGCCCAGACCACCTCTTTTCGCGAACTTAAAAAAAAACTTTTTCCATGTCCAAGGCCAGATAGGGTCCACGTGCACCCCCGCCCCACAACTCTACTACACCATGTTTTTAGCAAGCCCTGAGATGTTCTTAACACAAAATTAACTGGTAACAGTAAACATTTTGGAATTTACTATATTTTGCCAATATTGGAAGGAAGCCTAAAAACATTACGTTTTTGATGACGTCATGCAAACATCTGTACGCTCACTATTCTCTTCACTATGCCAACAAATGGTTTTTGGACAAGTATTATATACCAAATGAAAGCTTATAATCTGCTGGTTATTATGGTGTATAGTAATATAGAGTTGGTGCAATTAATCTGTGACTAAATCATCATTAAAGAACCACACCCCATTTCTTATTTCGGCAGCCCATAAAATACCTCAATTTTTATATTTT
>JAULBS010091595.1:0-17331 GCA_032355785.1 Symmetromphalus regularis | reverse complement strand
TAGTAGTAGTAGTAGTAGTAGTAGTAGTAGTAGTAGTAGTAGTAGTCGTAGTAGTAGTAGTAGTAGTAGTAGTAGTATTAGTGGTAGTAGTAGTAGTAGTAGTAGTATTTGTTTTACTGATGCATATCATTGTATTCTATTTACGTTATCCCACCCCCCCCACCCCCGGAATTTTATAGTGTAACAATAGTGTGACCCTCTAGGGTATCAATGAAAAAATATTAAATAAATAAATACATAAATAAATAAATACATAAACATGTTTTAATGTTAAAGTGGTGCTATCACAGCAAAACAAAGTGGTTGTATATATATAAAAAAAACAAATAATAGCAGAGTAATTTTTCTGGAGTGGGAGATACTCCAGCAGTAGAACGTCGGACTCTCAAGCTGATGATAGTGGTTCAAAACCCATTGGAGGCTGCGTAACATTTGACTACGTGTCAAACTAACAAAATGTTTGACATCCTATAGCTGATGATTAATAAATCAATGTGCTCTAGTCAGTAGCGGATCCAGGGGGGGATTTAGGGGTCAGGACCCCCTTTTGTCTATTACAAAACACACATTTCACCTATTTCTATTCACTTATCACTTTTCAGAAATCCATATTTGGACGCACCCCCCTTTTCAGAAATTCTGTATCCGCGCTTGTTAGTGGTGTCGTTAAACAAAACAAACCAAATGTTTAGAGTGAACGTTGATGCTAAAAGTATTCACACTTGGGTTAATTAACAAAAACATGTTAAATAAAGCATTTATATTTATTTACATCTTCGGGATTACCTGACCGATCATTTCAAATTTCTTTTATCAAATGTCGCGCGCGTCTCTTGAATGCGCGTCTCTTAACTGAGATAAAATCCATGTTAATCGCTCTCGATGTCAAACTGCCATCCAGTTGGCGGAAACACGAGATTTGTGCTAATGAGCTGTTGTTTTCAGACGTAACTTGTCAAGTGGCTGTTTTTCAACATGTTCAACACTTACGTAGAAGGTCAATATGGTTGGTTGGTTGGATGGTTGGTTGATTGGTTAGTTGGATGATTAGTTTGTTTGTTTGTTTGTTGGTTGTTTTGATGGTTGGTTAGATGTATGTATGGATAGATGGTTGGTTGCATGATTGATTGTTTGGTTGGATGATTAGTTAGTTGGTTGTTTGGTTGATTGATTGGTTAGTAGATTGGTTGGTTGTTTTGATGGTTGGTTAGATGTATGTATGGATAGATGGTTGGTTGGATGATTGATTGTTTGGTTGGATGATTAGTTAGTTGGTTGTTTGGTTGATTGATTGGTTAGTAGATTGGTTAGTTGTTTTGATGGTTGGTTAGATGTATAGATGGATGGTTGGTTGGATGATTGATAAGATGATTGGTTGGCTGGTCATTCGGGCGGTTGGGTGGTTAGTTGATTGATTTATTGTATGGTTGATTGGTTAGTTGGTTGATTGTTTCTTTGCTTAGTTGTTTGGCTGTTTTGTTAGCTGGTTGTGGTTGTGTTTTTGTTTGGTTTGTTAGTTGGATGGTTTGTTCTTTGGTTAGATGGTTGGTTAAACATATTTTCGAGTTTATATCCAATATTCCTGAGAATATAGTTTTTCCTCAACTTAAACACTTCATCATATCTTTGTCATGATCATACTTTTAACAAAGACTTGAAAGTTAACAAAAAATTGTTTATACTAGATAGCTTTTGATAGATATTGCCTTTTATCGTTTGTAACTTTTTGTTTTAATTTGGAATTTGACAATGTTTAAACGCCTCCGCATGCCAATTTTGTTGACCAATGAAATACAGTGTCTTCAAATTCATCATGATAATTTCACTTCCTGGTCGATTTCGACATTTTTTCTAGCAAATCCGAAATATTAAAATTCTTCAGAGAACGGAATCGGTGGGGATGTCTAGACCTATCAGCGAAGATCTGAACTCTTGAACCACTGTAAGAACAATGGTGAAACCAAGTTTTCGTGAAACAAGTGGTTGGTAAGTTTTATTTATTTTCGTGCTTATATCCAATTAAGGTTCAAACACACTGTCCTTGACACACAACTCAGCTTACTGTGTTGTTTGTCCAGGAGAGAGGTTAGTGTTAGTAGAAGAGACGAAACCCGCTACTGCCACAGGGATCTTTTACATGCTCCGTCCCACAGACAGGACAGCACATACCTCGGCCTTTGATAACCCAGTTGTGGACCACTGGCTGGAACGGAAAATAGTCCAAATTGAAAATGGTTTCACTGAGAAGGATCAATCTGACGACCGACCGGTACACAAGTAGACACGCTACCGTTTGAGCTACATGGCCCTTCCCCAGCACATTTTATTCAGCGGCTACTATGTGTTGGACATATGGTTTTTGTTACTCACAGACTTTGGAGGAAACCCGCCACCGCAACATAGGCTACTCTTTTTTTGGTTGGTTGATTTATATATTTTCGTGCTGATATCAAATTAAGGTTCAAGCACGCTGTCCTGGACACACAACTCAACTTCCTGAGCTGTCTGTCCAGGACAGTGGTTAGTGTTAGTAGAAGACATGAAACCCTCTGTGTTTTTTTAGATAAACAGCAAGGGATCTTTTATATGCTCTATCCCACAAACAGAATAGCTCATACTTCGGCATTTGTTAAACCCATTGTGGACCACTGGTCGGTGTAAATGGTATACACCTACCCACCGAGCCTTGCAGAGCACTCACTCTGAGTTGGAGCCGATACTGAGATTAAAAATCCCGTGCCGATACTAAGATTTGATCCCATTACCTACCAACCTCGTGTCCTATAGCTTAACCACTGCGCCACGGGTATCTTTTTTTAGTAACAAGAGATATTTTATATGAGCCATCCAACAGGTTGGACAGCGCATACCACGGACTTTGATAAACCAGTTGTGGACCACTGATCGATACATGTGGTGTACACCTACCAAGGGCGGAAATCAGTTCCTGAATGTGGGGTGGGGTGGGGCTGCGACGGAAAAGTGAGGGTACAGACCACCCCACTGTCTTCCCGTGCCACCCCCAACCCCCAGGGTTTGACGCCATTATAGACCCCTTGTGTACTTTAGTATGACTATATGTGCGCTAAGACAACATGGCTAAGTGTTAACTTGATACAATAAAGAGAAATATTAATAAAGATTATTATTTAGGCAATTTTAATTTCCTTTTTTCCAAGCAAAAAGTGTGTGTGTGTGGGAGTGATTACATAGGCGTCCTCCTGTCCAAAAATGGGGTGCGGCGTGTCCCTCCCCCCGGGATTTACGGCCATGACACCTACCCACTGAGCTTTGTTGATCACTCACTCTGAGTTTAAAACAATACCTAGATTAAAAATTAGATGCCTCAACTGAGCTTTGATTTGAGTTTCTACAGCTGTGAGTTCAATAGGGGATGTGGACATGTCTCAGTGATACATTAATAATACTTATCTCTCCTGAACAGACAGCATAGGAAGCCGACTAGTGCATCCGGACCAGTGTGACTCAACCTTAATTTGATATAAGCCCAAAAATAAATACAACCAACCAACCAGATAGGGAAGTCCTATGCTGAATATAACACACGCCTCTCTCCCATCAAATCCCCATGTCTACTGCATTTCTGACAGAGTCGATGCAAAACGACCATTAGACAACACGAACCATCTGCTTTTCATCCACTGTGTCACTTCACCTCGTCCAATTATCTCAATTTCATTTTTTTCTTGGATTTTTTTTTCTTCCTCTTGCCATGCATTATCAATCTTACTAATTTGATCTGTCATGCCTCCCTGTGGATTTGAAAAGAAAACTCAGATGAAGGTGAATAACGAATTTCGACTGATGATGTAGTATCCTGAAACATCCTGTTGAAATTTTGATATTTATATTCAAGGACAGGCGCGGATGCATGGTTTCTGAAAGGGGGTCCAAATAAGGATTTCTGAAAGGGGGGGGTCCAAAAGTGATGAGTGAATAGAATAAGGTGAAAAATTTGTTAATTTCCACGTCCTTTTACTCGTAAAATGGTAACAAAAAATCGAGAGGGGGGTCTGACCCCCTGGACTCACCTTGGTCCGTTACTGAAGGAGATGAGGTTCTACATTTTAATTTTTTTATTCTATTAATAAAATCCCTGCTTTAGTTTGAATCTGGCACCTAGAATTCATTTTTCAAAAGAAATTACATCCCTTCTACAG
Source organism: Symmetromphalus regularis (assembly GCA_032355785.1). Lineage (NCBI taxonomy): Eukaryota > Metazoa > Mollusca > Gastropoda > Neomphalida > Neomphalidae > Symmetromphalus > Symmetromphalus regularis. Next base: position 13,150 of record JAULBS010091595.1, on the reverse strand, counting down.
AACATATTGTCGCTGAGAATGACTAACATTTTAAAAGATAGTAAGAATGATACTGGTACTTGTAAATATCTTAGTAAGCGATGTATTGTATTGAAGATTCCTTCATGAATATTTTGTGGAACATCTAATATTCAGTGGAAAAACAAATGGTAAGAACACACAAACGCTATTGGTTTCTTCCCATACAGAAAATTGAAGAAACACTTAAACAAAACTTTTGATTACTCTTCTCTTCCATACAAATGTTGAGGAAACATCGTAAGACAAAACAAATGTTATCTTTTCCCTTCCACAAATAAGTTTAAGACACACTGTTAGACCAAACAAATGCTATCTTTTCCCTTCCATAAATAAGTTGAAGACACACTGTTAGACCAAACAAATGCTATCTTTTCCCTTCCATAAATAAGTTGAAGAAACACTGTTAGACCAAACAAATGCTATCTTTTCCCTTCCATAAATAAGTTGAAGAAACATTGTTAGACCAAACAAATGCTATCTTTTCCCTTCCATAAATAAGTTGAAGAAACACTGTTAGACCAAACAATTGCTATCTTTTCCCTTCCATAAATAAGTTGAAGAAACTGTTAGACCAAACAAACGCTATCTTTTCCCTTCCATAAATAAGTTGAGGAAACATTGTTAGATCAAACAAATGCTATCTTTTCCCTTCCATAAATAAGTTGAAGAAACACTGTCAGACCAAACAAATGCTATCTTTTCCCTTCCATAAATAAGTTGAAGAAATATTGTTAGACCAAACAAATGCTATCTTTTCCCTTCCATAAATAAGTTAAAGAAACACTGTTAGACCAAACAAATGCTGTCTTTTCCCTTCCATAAATATGTTGAAGAAACACTGTTAGACCAAACAAATGCTATCTTTTACCTTCCATAAATATGTTGGAGAAACATTGTTAGACTAAACAAATGCTATCTTTTACCTTCCATAACAAAGTTGAGGAAACACTGTAAGACCAAACGAAAGATATATTTTTCATCCGATACATCCTCACAACGTCAGGGATCACTCGAGTCCGTGGGTCCCCTGACAAATATGGTTCATAAAAACCCGGGTCTAGAAAACATCATAGCCATCCTACCAACGTCAGGGATCACTCGAGTCCGTGGGTCTCCTGACAAATATGGTTCATAAAATCCCGGGCCGAGGAAACAATTTTTGACTGGTTGCTTCGCATCATAAGATAACAATTAGCCTTTCAATGCATGGACCTTCACCTTATGGATGAACATAATGAATCATGAAAGAGAGGATCAAATGAACGGAAATACAGCGGTTTTCAGAAACGTCAGTTTCACAGGTAATAACAAAAATGCAAAATAATGACAGTTCCCTTACTTGCAAGGAATTGGTACAAAAGAAGAACAGGCGCTTTATATTCAATGATAGTTTCACTGTGAGAAAGCAACTTCAGAAAGTTTTGGGTTTTTTCCACAGGAACATGACAGTTCTTATCGCATACTTATAAAACAAGCGATCTGATTGGATAATATTTCAAAGCATGATATCACCAACAATGTTTTCGTACATATGGCGCTGTAAGCAGTCCGGGTTTTTATGAACTATATTTGTCAGGGATCCCACGGACTCGAGAGATCCCTGACGCTGTATGGTCCCATACAGGCCTATTACTATCCTCCCACAGGCCTATTACCATCCTTCCACAGGCCTGGTGCTGTTGTGTCGCTAAACAAGCATTCTTCTTTCTTTCATTTCAAGGCTAAATATGTCTGAGTCTGTAAACATGCCCTGTCAAGAGCAACACTTCTTGGATTTCTTGTTGTCCATCTCAGTCTTCCGCCCATCCACACTTGTGTAATTCAAAACACTTCGGGGGAGCGGGATCTAGCTCAAACGGTAGCGTGTCTGCCTGTGAACCGGTAGATCGTCGGATCAATCCTTCTCAGTGGACCCATTTGCAGTTTGGGCTATTATCCGTTCCAACCAGTGGTCCACTACTGGTTCATCAAAGGCCGTGGTATGTGCTGTCCTGTCTGTGGGAAAGTGCATATAAAAGATCCCTTGCTCCTTATCGAAAAGAGTAGCCAATGTGGCGGCAGCGGGTTTCCTCTAAAGACATAGTCAAAATGACCATATGATTGACGTCTAATAGCCGATGATGAAATAAAAATCAATGTGCTCTAGAGGCGTCGTTAAATAAAACTTTACTTTTTACTGGTTTGCTGTACGTATCTAAAAATCAGTCTAAACTATTTGTCAGAATACTTGTACGTCTGTGTGAATAAACTTCCTGTAATTGTGAAGTTTGCAAGTTTTAATTTCTGAATGTCTACAGGTCACAACGTAACCGATTTGCGGTTCTCGTAAATTTAATTTTGCATAACCGACAGGCAAACAGAACAATGATTCGCATGAAATGTGCTCTGTTACTGGCGATGTTTACTGTACTTTTATGCCAAAGCCACCCTGATGCACATTTCATTCTGCTAAGATTTCCTAGTCTAAACATCGCCAGTAAACCACATATGGTCACTATACAATTCTAATGCACAAAAGAAGCAACTGGTTAATCAGTCCGTTGCTAATCACTAATCTACGTGTACTGTATTTACTGTTTATTTTCAGCAAGGAAAACTAAATGAAGCACTGGATATTCTTTTGTCTTTGGAGAAACAGACTCGTACTGTAAGTATGATAATTAATACATATTTTGTTGTTGTGCATATATAACATACATGTATATATGTGTGTATTTAAAAAAATATATAATTACATATTTTCATGTTTCTATCAGTGAGAAAAATGAAGTACAGTATGTTTTGAATTATTTATCTTGAAAGAGTTTAAGCTACTTGTACACATAGTTTGTTGTGCAGTTTTGAAAAAAGAACAAGTAACATACATTTTTGAAAGATGTTAGAATATCCATGTTGGTAATATCTGATGTTTATAATACATGAAAACTGAAATCTTTGTGAAACATCTGGTTATATTATTTATTTGTTTTAATTCAGTGTTCCTGGTGGTTTTTATTGTTTATATGCATGCATTTTATTTGTCTGTTTTACATATTGTTTCTATTGGTTATATATATTATTATTATGTTTTATTTCTCAATATGACATTTGATTTCTCTATTTCACATGTCAATTTTATAGTTTATATTTTTTAAATTTATCGATTGCACTCCTCTCCATTTCAGGTGAGTGATTAATCGCAGTTCTCTCATCTTTGCCAGAAAATGAAATGCAGAGAGTGTGTGTGTTTTTTTGGCTTTCTTTGGATTATTTCATTTTTATACTATGAAATGTGAAAATAGGCAAAATGTCTCACCTCATTTTATCCTGGAATGATTTTTAGATGGACATTGGAATACTGTCTTGCTATTTCCAGCTAGAGAAGATTAGATTGACAGTTTATTTCTCTATTTCTAGCTGGAGAAGATTAGATTGACAGTTTATTTCTCTATTTCTAGTTGGAGAAGATTAGATTGACTGTTTATTTCTCTATTTCTAGCTGTAGAGGATTAGATTGACTGTTTATTTCTCTATTTCTAGCTGGAGAAGATTAGATTCACTGTTTATTTCTCTATTTCTAGCTGGAGAAGATTAGATTGACTGTTTATTTCTCTATTTCTAGCTGGAGAGGATTAGATTGACTGTTTATTTATCTATTTCAGGCCTCAGACACTCATTCCACGGGTCGTATTTTGGTAGCAGCTGTTAAACTTTGTTTTGAAAGTAAAAACTGGGATGCTTTGAATGAAAACATAGTTCTACTCACCAAAAAACGTGGTCAAATTAAACAGGTAATATATTGAATCATGAAATTCATATTAAAAACTTCACAAAAAATAAAACACTGAACTAATTAATAGTGCGAGTAATGTAATGGCTGAAAACATGGTCTAGACATAGTTTTTATTATTTCAAAATAAAATCTAAATTCATGATGCCGTTTAACATGACTTATTTTATATCAGATTGATTATTTAATGACCCCACAGAACAAAAACAAATATCGGCTATTGGGGATCATACTAAGGTTTAATTAGAAATATAATAAATCATTGTACAGAACTGATTTACAATATGATTAACTATATCAGATGTATGTATTTAGTTTTAAACTGTGATAATAACTGTTATTGTGTATTGCAGGCAGTTACAAAAATGATACAAGAAGCTTGCACATACGTGGAAAAAACTCCCAATCAGGACGTCAAGTTAAAGCTGATTGACACTCTGAGGACAGTTACAGCTGGAAAGGTCAGCTTTATTTATTTTTAATAGTTTATTACACCAGTGTTGTCATGGTTACACATAGTATAGTAAAAAGTCATTACATTTTTCGAATCTACAGTTTTTTTTTGTAAACAAAATTTTTCTATTAACTATAATAATAAAACGTTAGGGATTGACAATTAATATGATACTAGTATTTTAAAAAGGAATTAAAACTGGGCAACAACCAAGAGAAAATAAGAGAAAGACAGAAAGAGATATAAGAAAGGTCAGCTTTAGTAAATAGAAAAACGGCAAAACTTCATTTTATCAAATTATTTCTTTTTTTAATCTGGCTAGATTTTCTAAAATATTTTGTTGCAGGATGGCACATTTATACACTCACATATATACTAATAATTGTTTTCCCACAGCAGAGATAGTGGCCCATTCCATGCTATACATGTATGTGTTAAACTTTGTATTCCCTTTTCTCACAAAATAATCTGGTCTTTTATTATCTATCTGCCGAAGATCTTGATATTGCATAAAAATATACATGTTGTGTATGGAACAATGATGTCATAAGTGAATGACATTGTGTATCTTACCCATTATGCTATTTTGAAATTACAATAACAATACTTCAATTTACATATTTTCTAACAAATATGACATTCTTTGATGGAAGTTGGGTAATAAATAGAATACTAAACATGTTCCCATATGATACTGTTTATTAGACTCGAAGTATTTTTATGACAGGGCCAAATATTTTTTTTTATTTTCTGGATAGGTTTGGCAATGTCTTCCAGCAATGTGTATGTCTTATTGTTGGTGTTTTGTCTTTGCAGATATATGTTGAAATAGAAAGAGCTCGACTGACAAGGACATTGGCAAAAATTAAGGAGGATAGTGGAAATATTAATGAAGCTGCTAACATTCTGCAAGAGCTTCAAGTATGTATTGTATAATATTTATTTTCTTCTAATCAGATTTATGTTTGATCTAAATTTATAGCAGAAAATGTAAAAAAAAACTGTTTGGGTGGCTTGACAACAAATAGCTTGGTGTAGTCATTGAAATTTGATACTTGGTCTCAATTAAGTGAGTTGACCTTAATCTCAGTTTTAGAGAATTGCATTATTGGCTGATTGCTTCACAGATTTGTGCTGTTAGGAAACTACTATACCAAAGGGAGGCCACTAGCATTAACTTCATATCACATTTTAGTCTGATCACCTTCAATCGCATTAATTTAGGGATGTGTTAATTTCGTGATTTACAGTATATTGTAAACTGAACTTACTTTCAAGAAACTCATTTGATACTTTAATAAAAACTGTTTTGTTACAGGTTGAAACATTTGGATCGATGGAAAAGAAGGAAAAAGTTGAGTTTATCTTGGAACAAATGCGACTGTGTTTGGCAAAAAAGGACTACATTCGAACACAAATCATCAGCAAGAAAGTTAGCATTCGCTACTTTGAAGATAAAGAAACCACAGTGAGTTCGTAGTAAGCTGTAGGAAAAGGAATGCACTAACTTTTGATTTGTGTAACTAGATTTTTTTCCCTATTTCCTTTTTTTTAATGAAAGTTGCTTAGCAAAGTGCCTTGAGAAATGTGTCACAGTTCAGCCATAAGAATTTTGTTTTATTCATTATTATTGGTTTTATTACATTTGTACAAATTCTAAATACAACTTGCTAAATTTTAAAATATTTTTTGTATTAATAATTGATCCCTGTTTTGATAGTTCACTCAATCGTGCTTTAGTAAAAAATATATGTATTTAATATCTTAATGTTTGTTAACACTAATTTGAACAGAATTTAAATTTTTACTACTTGATGATTGTGTTTGATAAACATTAGCGATAATATTTAAGTGTTTGTTAACAGGAACTGAAATTAAAGTTTTACTACCTGATGATTGAGTTAGATGAATATGAGAGATAATATTTAAGCGTTAACAGGAACTGAAATTAAAATTTTACTACGTGATGATTGAGTTAGATGAATATGAGCAATAATATTTAAGTGTTTGTTAACAGGAACTGAATTAAAATTTTACTACCTGATGATTGAGTTAGATGAACATGAGAGATAATATTTAAGTGTTTGTTAACAGGAACTGAAATTAAAGTTTTACTACCTAATGATTGAGTTAGATGAACATGAGTTATAATATTTAAGTGTTTGTTAACAGGAACTGAAATTAAAGTTATACTACCTGATGATTGAGTTAGATGAACATGAGTGATAATATTTAAGTGTTTGTTAACAGGAACTGAAATTAAAGTTTTACAACCTGATGATTGAGTTAGATGAACATGAGAGATAATATTTAAGTGTTTGTTAACAGGAACTGAAATTGAAGTTTTACCAGCTGATGATCGAGTTAGATGAACATGACGGATCCTATTTAGCTATCTGTAAGCACTACCGAGCAATCTATGAAACTACTCAGGTGAAAGAAAACAAGGACAAAATGAAAGAGGTATGCCGATATGTATTTATATTTATTTTCTCTTTTGTGCTCTGCTGAAAATATTTCCAGGTGAGACATTTCTAATGAGAAGAGCCTTTTTTGCCAATTGTCCATTTTGGGGAATAAAAAAACAACAACTTTTGACACCTCTTTTTCAGTGTTTAATATCTTAAAACTCTTGACACCTCCTCTTTTTCAGTATTTAATATCTTAAAACTATCTTTTAACATTGTCTTTTCAGTATTTAATAATAAAACTCATGACACCCTCCTTTTTCAGTATTTAATATTTTAAAACTTGACACCCCTTTTCAGTATTTAATATCTTAAAACTATTTTGACACTCTTTTTTTTTTTTCAATATTTAATATCATAAAACTATCTTTTGCAACTTCACTTTATAAAATTCCTAAATCTGTGCATGGATTAGATGTTGATTTTATGTTGGCTGTTACAATAAGCTAGCAATGATTACATTTTCACTTTGTTTCAGGCACTAAAGTGTGTCATATTATACCTAATTCTAGCACCATATGACAATGAGCAGTCCGATCTTATCCACAGGGTGAAGGAAGACAGGAATTTGGAAGAGATTCCTAAATACAAGTCAGTGGTTTTATGCTCAGATTCATGCTGGTGTATGTTTTACTTTATAGCAACAAGTTTCCATCTTCCTGTTTTTTAAGGAAAAGAAAGATTTAGATTTTATAAGACATTGTTTTAACATGCTGATAAAATAGTTGAATTTTTTTTTTTTAAATTGGTATGAAGTTAGTTGAAATTAGAAGTTCTGCTGTGATTCCTTCAGTGGCAAGCTGTAAAGTAAGTCGAAATAGGCAGTTTTGTTGTGATTCCTTCAGTGTGGCAAGCTATAAAGTAAGTCGAAATTGACACATATTCCTGTGATTACTTCATCTGGCAACCTATAAACTTTGCTGGCTTGATATGAAAAGTACTACAGAGACAAACTGTAAAATTCTGGCAGTTAAAATTATTTTTAATGATTTACATTAAATTATCACTCCAATTATTGTGTCCGATAGAGGCAGTATATGTATCAAGCTGAATGAAATAGATAGACCTGTTCTAACAGCAACCTGTGTAAAGGGGTAATTTTTTTTACTTATTGTGGTGTTTATACAGGTTTTACTCGACATCAAAATACTTTACCTGTGATGTAGTGGATAATGATTTAGATTTTCTCACCAGGATTTAAATGTACAGGGATGACAAATACTCCAAAGTTCTAATCAATCACCGAAACATACAAATTAATATTGATATTATGTCTGGAACCTTAGAGGAACACTGACATTTTTACCTTCAGTTTACCTTCTCCTTATAATCTTTTAATTATTTTTGTTTGTAAGTTTAAAATGTTTCGCATTTGGATATTTAATCCTAAAATTGGATTTTGTAACTAACTGTCATTTCTTTTTACTTGTTTTAGGGACTTGCTGAAAAACTTTACAACCCATGAGTTAATAAACTGGAAGCAGCTCTGTCAGTCGTTCGAGTCTGACCTGAAACTTGGTTCCCCGACCAACCCGCCAACCCATGTGTTTAACACAAAGTCAGAAGGAGGCATCAAGAGGTGGCAGGACTTCAAGAACCGCGTAGTGGAACATGTGAGCTTCACACTTTGTTTTTGTCCCTTTCAAAATATTCATTTCTATTGTAGTATATATTTGTATCCCTGCTTCGGAACCAAAAGGGTATAAGTTGGAGTAGCAGTTAATGGAGAAAGAAGGCCAAAATTGTTTCTCTCCTAGACACAAGTTTTATGTGGAATATCTTTTGGTTTCGAGATAAATGTGGGATAGCTTCAGAAACCTACCTACTCCCTGTGTACCAGATGCATCTCACTTAGGGGCATTCAGTGATACCAGTAAGTGCCAAACTCTGACTTACACCCTTTTGGTTCTGAAGCAGCAATATAATGGTGACACTTTGTAAAGTTTACATACATGTACTCCAAAGTTATCATGCTGGCTCACACATGACTATGTGTCAAAATTTCCAAATATTTCTGATCATTAATAGATCAATGTGCTCTAGTGGCTTCAGTAAAAAATTAATAAAAAAATCCAATGATTATTGTGCTGACATTTATATTTAAAGTTTTATATGGAGACCATTTGGAACACCTAGGAAATTTCCATAACATAAAAACTCCATGCATAGTTGTTCATAATCAATTACAGAAAACTGGTTAGTTGGTTGTTTGATGTAACAAACCAATTACCGATTATTTCAACTATTTATACAATGTACTTTAATTTGTGATCTTTTTACTTCAGAATATCCGAGTGATGGCCAAATATTATACCAGAGTTCGTATGAGTAAAATGGCTGAATTATTGGACCAGCCAGAATCTGTAAGTGCTTTGTTTTATTGATTAACCAAATTGAAAAAAAAAAAAAAAATTAAGCTTGGTAAATTAATCAGTTCCATTGCAATATAAAAAGAGTTACTTCCCTTCTTTTGAGGTTATTTACTCTGATGAATAAATTAACTGGTCTTTTAATTCATTTACTATTTATTTGAAGGTTTTTGTTTTTTTTACAAAAATAATTCCTTCAATTTACCAAAACTTACAAACATAAATTCCTCAAATCATAATCAACTGTCAGTTGATGATTTTCTATTTACATCATAATTCATGTAATCTTCCAGACATAATATTTTAATGCTTTTCTGTTCTTCAGGAAACAGAGGACTTTTTGTCAAACTTAGTTGTGAATAAGACTGTATCGGCAAAGATCGACCGTCTTGATGGTATAGTTAGCTTCACGTCTCACAAAGACCCCAATGACATTCTCAATGACTGGTCGTACAAACTGAATGATCTCATGCAGCTTGTCAACAAGACCAACCACCTCATTAACAAAGAAGAGATGGTGCATCGGATACACTGATCAAATACACTGATTACGCCTTCATCCCATTCACAGCCAAATTCATTACAGCAAGTTTGCAAAATAAACAATATACTGCTTCACAACCAAAAGGGTGTAAGTCCGGGTTTAACACTTACTGGTGCACAAAGGGTGTATGTAGGTTTCTGAAGCTATCCCACATTTATCTTGAAATCAAAAGATATTGCACATAAAACTTGTGTCTAGGTGAGAAACAGTTTTGCCTTTTTCTCCATTAATTGCTACCCCATCTTACACCCTTTTTTTTCTGAAGCATCAAATAGTTCTCACAATAGCGAGCATCAACAACAGCTGACATTGACATTTGCTGATCCTGTTTCATAAAAAATGTTTCTAAAGGCTGAAATTTATGTCTGGATGTAGATAATATTAGTCTTTTAAGTGAGAATATATTTTTAAAGCCTCATTAACGGCTGCTATCTTATTTTCATCATTGTCCAGTAATGACAAGTCACTATAGTAAGTAATCAGATCCACATGGTAGTGGTATACCCTTCATGTTAATTTGTTGATCCATAAACAGTTGCAAGCAGTGGATTGCAGAAAACAAATCTTGAAGACCTCATAAAGTGGTCTGTGTTAATGGGTTAACTTTAAAGTACAAACTACTTACAGGATTATAAGCCTGTGGTTATATTGCAGTCCTGTTCTTTGAAATTCTGTTGAATATTTTGTGAGAGTTAGCCAGTAATATTCAGAATTAAGTTCATATTTTGACAATTTTAAAGAGGAAGTATCAACATGATGACTTAATTCAATCAGGATTTCATAACATTCTAATAGCAGAGGTTTCTTTTTTGTACTGAGGGTGTTGTTAAATAAATTAGCATAACTAATTTGGTTGAGGTAAATTGTCAAAAATATCTACAAGTCCTATATCGTAAGCTGTTTGAGATATTTTGAAGAAAAATAGTCTTGTAACATTTTGTGAAACAGAATTTAAGTATGGTTGTAGAAGGGTTGAATGTTATGTTTATCTTTGTGTTACTGCATTTATACAAAGATGTTTTTGTCAGATGACTTCTTGTAATAAAATTATCATTATGCTATGCAAGGATTTGAGTTTTATTTTAGGGTAAATTGGACTGATCTTAAGTCACACTTTGAATTGTCATTTATTTCACGTAAGTTTTAAACAAAGAAGAAAGTATTTTTTTTATCAATTCTGTTGTTCTTTCTCCGACAATAATATTTTAACTTGTTTATAATTCTTTAAATTATGAGATTCATCTATAAAGTTAAGGGATGATGTATGGGAAAGCAGGTCTTCCATGCTGCTCCAATACGAAAGAAAATAATTTGAGCAGTTATTAGATGTTAAACTTGACAGCAAGGAATCTTCAGGAAGGACTACGTACCATGGCCTTTGATACATCAATTTTGGAATACAGAATGGAACAAGAAATAGCCTAAAGTGGTCCACTGAAGAGGATCGATCTGCTGACATAGAGCACCCCAGGCAGATGCTTTACCTTCGAGTTAATCCTGAGTTGCCCCAATAAAAAGAAACTCACATAAAATATTACATTTTTATTAAGCTCTGTGATTATACATATTGATAGAAATATACATCTCTGATATGAAAACATGGCTGAATCGGGGAAACACTTCTCAACAATACCTATATTCTCTCAATTTCATTCTTACAACATTTTCTCTTTTACAGAAACCTCATTTTATAACCTTGTTATTAAGAAGTAATTTTCTCCCAAATAATTTAATTTGATTATGATTATATCTATTAACAATTTTAAAAGGCATATGATCAACGTTACATGGTGTCAGTCCTTATAAAACCAGAAATAATTGAATAATCAATAGTTTGTTATCGTTCTTACATGTAAACAAAGCATGACAATTGGTACATATCAAAGTGTTATGTCCTAGGAACTACGTCATACTGGTACGTAACATTTTTGACGTCGTATTATTTCGCATAGTTTGTTTCCAAAAAAGGAAAATGATTGATTTCATTTTTGTTATTTTTTTCTTTTTCTTCAAATTTAACTTAAAATTGATAATGGGTAATAAATCGGATATTAAACTCTCTTCCATTTTGCATCATGTTTATGTCCCTTGTGAAATAAATTTTCATTGTCACAAGCTTTAGCGAGTGATAACTGAATATTATTTCACTCTGGACATAAACATGATACGAAATGGGAACTCGTTTAATATCATAAATATTATCATGATGCACAAATACAATATTAATGTTTGAAATGACCATTACTTATTTTCTGATTAATGGCTTTCTGTTAATTTAATAACCAAATATTGAAAACAAGAATAAGATCATGATGTAGTTTGTGAAAGAAAATAAAATAGTGTATTATTTTGCTAGATTTTCAAGATTATTAGCTGATCACTGCCGCTGATCTAAGTATCCCTTTAAAAAGATGTTTTCCAGTTTGTTTTTGATATATATTTTACAAAAATGTTTATACTTTAGCATCATAAAATGGAATTTGTAACCTCACTAAATGTAATATTTTGTTACCTCTACTATTTTATTATGAAATGTATAAAATGAGATTGACATTTTAACGACCCCCCCCCCAGCACAAAAATAAACATCGGCAATTGGGTTGAATAAAATGAGAGAAAACGTAGTACACATTTCAAAATTCATACATAAAAACAGTCAAAAATACAATATATTTTTACATGTACGACAAAAAAAACCTCACCCAAATTATCTTTACATCTTTTTCAAAAGTCTCAAACCAGTATTAATATAAATTTTTCCTTTTATATGAACAAAATTGCATACCTTTTTATTAAAATGATAAAAATATACATTTTAAACGTAATACAAATGAAATAAATCACTGTAAGATAGAATTAAAATTGTTTAAATATACTTATACAGTACTAAAGGAATTGGTCACAACTTTTTATCACCACGTGTAACTTCTATACTCGCACATTTGTAATAACAAAATCCTTTTTTAAATCATTAATTGGTTTAAGAATATTGTAAAACGTGAATGATGTGTCAAGAAATTAATGTGACATGATGGTTACAATATATATTTTTATTAAAGTGTATAATAGTTTTAAAATAAGTACGATATTGTGGGTGAAATTAAAATATTTCAATTATTCCATCCGTTTCCACTGCATTTTTCACATTAATTTCCTTGTTTACTTTATATGAAGTATAACCATGTAATGCTATTACAATACAAAATTAGCTAATTTTTTAACCGTAAAAGAATTATTTTAAATATGGTCTAATAATAAGATAACTGGGAGGGACTGGATTTCCCAAGCTAAATTTATATCCAGCTTTTATAAATATACTGAACAGCAAAAGAAATGCAAATTTAATTTGCAATGTTTGATTGAATAAAAATTAACCACATTTTGATGTTGGCTCTTTTGCTTACTAGAGGCATGTGCAAAGAAGTGTAAAATGTGCACAGCATGAACGGTTATCATGAATGAATTTTTCTTTTAATTTGATTAAACTGGATCTGAACAAACATTTGCGTTTCCTTTGCTCTTCAG
>JAULBS010091584.1:0-17333 GCA_032355785.1 Symmetromphalus regularis | reverse complement strand
TGTCGACACCCAGCACAAAAATAAATATCGGTTATTGGGGGCCATAAAAGACACGTTATATAACAAAAATCACCTATAGGAAAATATTCACATACATATATATTTATTTATTATATTGTTTTCATGGAAACAGCCATTTCAGCTCCAGTAACAACTACTACAACTACGACAACTACGACGACAACTACACAAGCTTATTCAGGTTAGCATTAAAAACTAGTGACAAAAACAGAATACAAATAAGTTTTGGGGATTATTTAAAGACATAGTCGCACGGAATTTAATGGGCTTTAAATATTGATTACGAATGAAAATTGCATGCATTTGTTATACTAGATCTCGTTTTCATATCACGCAAGACATTTTGTCTGAATCATGGTATAGGGAATTCCATGTCGAATCGATCGACTTTTATCACATTAAACATTTCAAATTTCAAGATCGGAAATCTTCGTAAGGCGAAATAAATTGGTACGAAATGTTTTTGCAGCTTAAAAAATATTCAGAAGTTCTAAAATAACGGCTAACGGGGGAATACCCTTCATGTGACTAGAAATATATACGTCACACTTTCAACGGTTATTGTTTTCGATTTATTTGTCCATGAGCATAAATCATTATTATTTTTTAAATATTGATAATAAGCGAAATGCGGTGGTTATGTAAGTAATTGAATGAAGCATTTCTATGCATGAATTAAATGTTAAAATTAATTCTTTGTTTGGAAATTAATTAGGTCATGGGTCCGTGGGAGTATGTGTTCAAGGCTAAATAATCAGCTGGCAACATATGATTTTCAAAATATGTAACATCAAAAATGTTGCCATTTTAAGCACGAAATACACAAAATGTTATAAAGTTTTGTTTTATAAATATATATATATATCAGTTTTACAAATGGCTAATTTGGGTATTTAGTGAATCCGACATGATTGCTGGTTGGTTGGTTGGTTGGTTGGTTGGTTGGTTGGTTGGTTGGTTGGTTGATTGTATTTATGTTCGTGTTTATATCCAATTAAGGTTCAAGCACGCCGTCCTGGGAACACAACTGAGCTTCCTGTGTTGTCTGTCCAGGACAGAGGTTAGTGTTAGTAGGAGAGACGAAACTCGATGTCGCCACACTAATACGGCTACTCTTATCGACAAGCAGCAAGGCATCCAATCAAAAAATGTTTTCTCGGTTCGGGTTTTTATGAACTCACGGACTCGAGTGACCCACCCTGACATTGTGAGGATGCCTGTAATTATGTTGTGTTCTTTCAGTTTCGACTGCAGTCGTAATGAACGCAGCGTTTGAAATGACGTTAGCTATATCGGATGTGACGTAATCGCGTTTTGTTCTTTCAGGTTCGACTGCAGCCGTAATGAACGCAGTGTTTGAAATGACGTTAGCTATATCGGATGTGACGTAATCATGTTTTGTTCTTTCAGGTTCGACTGCAGCCGTAATGAACGCTGTGTTTGAAATGACGTTAGCTATGTCGGATGTGACGTAATTATGTTGTGTTCTGTCAGGTTCGACTGCAGGCGCAATGTTTGAAGTGTTTGAAATGACGTCACTCTATCGCATGTGACGTAATCATGTTGTGTTCTTTCAGGTTCGACTGCAGGTGCAATGTACGTAGTGTTTGAAATGAGGTCACTATATCGGATGTGACGTAATCATCTTGTGTTCTTTCAGCTTCGACTGCAGGCGCAATGTACGCATGTTTGAAATGACGTCACTATATCGGATGTGACGTAATCATGTTGTGTTCTTTCAGGTTCAACTGCAGGTGCAATGTACGCAGTGTTTGAAATGAGATCAGCTATATCGGATGTGACGCAACTCGACACAGCTTTATGCCCATACAACTTGGAATGTGCGCGGAGGTGTACGAACACCTCGGAATGTCGTTTTTATCAGTTTGTCGCCAACTCGTGTACTCTTTACGCATCCCAGTCTGGAGGCAGTTCTGTTAGTTGTGATCAGGATCTCACCTGCTACCAAAGAATATGATAGTCACCTTTTATAACCCTGACACTGCCGAAAATATCTGGGGACAATTTAAAATTAAAAAAAAGTATATGATATCAAATTTTGACGTACTATAATACGGCATGCAAAATGGCACATAAATTTATACAAAACAAACCTTTTGGAGGTACATGTAGTAAAATGAAAACATTTTTACAGTATTCATTTACAAAATAAATCCAAATAAATTATTTCTATAAAAACATTTGAAAATAATATTAAAGATATTAAAATTCAGTTTTTTATCCTATGGAGAGCCCTGTATGTACAAAAGACCAAATGTTTTTATATGTAAATTTTTGGCATTGTTTACTTAAATGTTTTTTGTTTGGTTTATACTGTAAAGGCAGTTGATTGTGCTAAGTTCACTTGTTATTATTAATTTCAAAACAATGTTAAATTTTCAATCATAGCCTTATTTTAAGCCAAATAATTTACGAAGTTTGAAAAGATATATTCAAAAGATGTTTGTTAAAATTTGTAAATAAACCAATAGGAATCATTAAAAAAAAAATAGTCTCCTTTTATCATTTCTGTAGATAGTTTAAATAGACCTTATACTCTGTTTTTGTCCAAAACGGACGGGCTGCTTATTGTTTATTGATTGGCATCCCGTCCAATGTGGGCTCTATACCCGCTATAAAGCAAAGCTCTGCAATTTTCTTGCTACAAATGTTTCAGTTTCCGATAAAAACATTACAAGAAATATCTAGATATACAATAAAATTGCCAACTTACGCGCTTATTACATTCCTTTTCACAGTAAATCGCACAGTATCCACTGATTTCGCCTTCAACCGCCGACAGATTTTTAACAAAATGGCGGTCGAACAAATACGAAACTTCCAGGAGAGGGAAGGGGAAAAATGGGAAATGGCTGTTGTTGGCGGGTTGGAGGAGTGGCGGTGCGTGTTGTAAATAAAAATAGTAATATATTATATTTAATAATATTAAAATATGGTTTATTTATTTAATTTTTTAATAACTCCACAGAGATAGCGGACGAACTGAAAATTTCGTAGTTGTTCGATCGCCATGTTGTTTTTAATGTGTCAGCGGTTGTAGGTGAAAATCAGTAGATATTGTGAGATTTACTGTGAAATGGGATGTTATAAGCGCGTAAGTTGGCAATTTTATTGTATATCTAGATATTTCTTGTAATGTTTTGGTCGGAAGCCAAAGCATTTGTTGCCAGAAATTTGCACCTGTTCATTGTATGGGTCGCCAGCTGAACTTAATGCAATAATCAATAAGCATTAAGTTACCGAACTAATTTCTCCCCTGTTGGTCGGAATGTACCAGTAATTGCTCAGCTTGCCTCAATTATAATTAGGCCTACAGTTGTTTTATTTATTCATATATTTAAATACTTAGCATTCACATGTTTCCAACTAAGAGTTTGCTTTTAAAAAATATATACGTTGAAAAAAATAATAATTGTCCACGACAAAGAAGTGCAGTTGAGATTGAAAAAAAACCATGGCAATCTCCGTAATGCTGCCGATTGCCACATGTAATTTCAGGGGTTGATGCCATGTTCAGTGAAGTGAGACTGACTATAAGACAAAAACTACAGAATGGATCCATGAAAGTCAATGTTGGATCATTGGTTGTGTAAGATGGGTTAGCTGTTAAAGAATGCTTGTATCTCATACAGATCATAGGTTTGCAGTTTTCGTACTCTGTCACCATTTGTTAACCATATCCATAACAACTACAGACTTGCTATCTACAATAATAAAACATGTAGCCTATTTAATGGGCAATCTAATGATAGGGTTATAACTAAAAAACAAAGTTCCCAGGCATTGCAATAGAACCAACTAAATATTTCTTGGTGGATCGAGTAGAATGGCTAACAAGTGTCACTTAAAATTTATTTTATGTATTAAAACATGTTGGGTAAATGACTAAACCTCTCTTCTCTCAACTACCTATGACCAGGAATGATCAACATAGCTTCCTGAGCCACATCATTTGATTATTCATACAAATAATTTTCTTTTAATCCTTGATTCCTACATCTAGTCGTATATGTAAATGAAAGTTTTCTTTCATTTTTTTTTTTTTTTTTTTTGGAGGGGATGAGAATATAATTTAAAAAAAAAATGTTAATAGAAATAGTAAAATAAAAGAGAAACAGATCTGCCATGCTTAAACATTGGCTAATAAAATTTCACTTCTTGTGACACATTTCTCTTAAGCAAAATTATTTAAAGATCAAATCATTATTTTATTATCTTATGTTCATTTATATATATATATATATATATATATATATATATATATATATATACACAATGATAATATTATATTCATAAAAACAAATATCAAAATGTATATAATTTTAATTGGGTTTAATTGACCAATAGCTTGGCTTTTAATATACCAGTAATTATATATTTTATGTGAAAAGGTGCACTGCAGTGAAGTTGTAGACAAGTATATAGAATATGAGCCTGTGATAGTCTTTCTTGATGCTCTGCTTCTAAAGACTCCAGCTTACAGACATATTCTAGTCAACTCAGATTACAAGGTAATACTAATAACGTTATTTTTTTGATACTGTGTAATAAATAGTGAAAATCATACCTATCGTTTTTCCTTGTTATGTATTACAGTCTTCAGCCATTCTAGTTTAACTTGCATGATATTTCATTTAAAACATATCAAATGATTCATCAATTAAAAAATATATCGACAGTTTGTTAGCTGTATCACATTTGGTTAATTTTATGTCATTCAAACCGGCCTCAGTTCTGCAGTGGTTAAGCTGTCAGTCTCTTGACTGGTAGGTACTGTGATCAAATCTCAGGCGAGGCATGGGATTTTTAATCTCGATACCAGTTCCAACCCAGAGTGAGTGCTCCACAAAGGCTTAGTGGGTAGTGTAAGCCACTTTCACCAACCAGTGGTTCACAACAGGTTTATCAAAGGCCATGGTATGTGCTGTCCTGTCATGAACATGATAAAACTACTCTTATTTTCTATAGGGCATATTTTAACCAAATTGTTTAGGTAGTTATAAAATAATAACATTATGAGTCGCAGGTCATAATGATTCTTGTAACATCATTGGTGTAGCTTGGGTCTTTTTTCTAGTGAGGCAATACTAGTTATTTCTCTTTTTTAATCAACTTTTATAATATTAATCACATTAATTTGTTTTCTGCAAAAAAGTCTAGTGAGGCAGTTGCCTCAATGGAAGCTACGCCACTGAACATTGTAAATAGAACATCTGCAGATTTAATCTGTTTATTATGACAGCAAATTTTTAGGTTTGTCAGTCTTAAAAATATATAACTTGTTTGTGTTTGTTTAAAATTTCAGTCTCCATGGAAACTGGTGCTTGTCTTGCTTCTTTGTGATGCTTTTACAAAATTGGTTGATCAACGATCAACTCGCTCACCTCCAGTTGGACGTCTTGAAGCAGACTATGTTTTTTACTCAGCGTTGGAATGGGATCTGTACTGGAATTATTTGGTGGCTTCATTAGGTTAGGATTACAGTCAAACCTGTCTTAAGTAGATACAAATGTGAGTAACACAAAGTCATCTCTTAAGACAGGTGACTGATTAATACACCTAAGTTCATGACCTTTATTAAAAAATGAAGATAATAATTCCTTATTTTGTTATTTGTATTGAATTATTTTTGTTGATAGTTCATTAATAAACACTGTGATAAAAAGTTGGTTTGCTAAATTTTTATATATTTAAAGAAATTATCTGAATATAGGGTTCATAAATATTTTAACAGTTTTAATATTGGAGATGGGTGGTTTAAAGTTGCATACAACCAAATTATAATGGTAAAACAAATAATGTGTAACACTCCCCCACCTTGTTATATGCCTGGGATAAATAACCTATTTTGAGTTTTCAAAAGATAGGCGTTGAGCCATGTAGATAAATATTTTTTTTTTTTTAAATGGCGATCTTCATTTTTACAAAATGTTTATCATGGGTTAGGGTGATAAGTTGATTGTGTTGCCCATCTCTCCTTCTTTCTCTGGAAAAGAAGTTCTAATGGACAATACGAAAATAGCACTTAATGTAACCAATAAGTGACCCTTTCGTAAGAGCTAATTTAAAAAAAATTTCTTATCACACTGAGACACCATATGAATAAACATTTTATGGGGTGGGAAAATCAAGCAGCAAAGAAATTAATGTGAAAATGTGTTTACTGGTGTTAATTGTTAAACATAATAAGTAATTTTCCACAAAAGATAAATGTTCGAACCATAAGCATTTATTAAATATATTTGTTTATGGTTGTTTTATTTTCAGAACTTATTGTTTTTCTTGGTGTAGTACTTGTTCTTTGGATTGTTTGGATGAAAAGAAAGAAACAATCTGCTACATTTGAACAGTAAGTGTACATAAACATATATAGTATCTATAGACTTCATTTTAACTGTAAGTGTACATAAACATATATATAGTATCTATAGGCAAATCCAGTGAAGCGTTCTAGGGAGTCTGGATGCCCATCACCACCCTTAGGCCACCAATTTTTATTATTTCCCAACATAATTAGATCTCAACTTACTTTCAGCCACCCAACCCCTTCAATCATAAAATACTTAACTGTGTTAATTGACCCACCCCACTCCAGCCAGTTCCTTTAAAAACTTTCTCGATCTATCTCTGGGATTTCTCATTCAGTGTAAAGTCCACATGGTAACAGCATCTCCAGTATAATAGACTCCTGTAATTTAATTTTTGTCTGCTATTTTTGTTTTAAATGACATTCCTGCTTTTCTTTTAATTCTGAGGTATTAGGGGTCATTATTTCAAAATCTGAGGTAACAAAAATCAGTTCATCTGGTTTTTACCTATGTTAGCAGTTGTTTAATTAAGTGAATTATATTTGCGTAAGTGGTAGGTTACCTAATAAGTTAAGTTTCAAAGTTGCATTAAACTTACATTAAAATCAGTCTTTAACATTTTCCCTTAATAAAGTTATGATAAACATAGCAGTGCCAACTAATTGATTGACAGTTTGCATTGATTGAAATTTGATTCACTAATACACACACTGAATGATAGTTGACATGAAATACTGTGCTATATGGATTTGTTTTTCTTGCAGATGTCAGATGGTTGTGAGAGCATTGATTATGTCGGATGTTGGGAAAATTCTCCTTATTCCGGTAATGCTGTGGGGTCAAACATACAGTGTATTCTATGTACGCATTTGTCATGTCTTTGTGCTGGCATCCAATATTCAGGCTGTAAGAGGTTAGTATGTCTTATGAACTATATGTTTTACTTTTATTTATATACTGATGGACAAAAATGAGAGATCTCATGGTAATATAAAAATAATGCCATTCACTGCTAGTGATCAACCATGTGAAGGTGTTATGTTTAATGATATCCTCACAGCACACTGATTTTGAATATCAGACAGTTGGTAATTCTGGTATGTAGTCTTCAGAGAAAACCCGCCATAATTTTTCATTAGCAACAAAGGATTTTTTATGTGCACTTTATCACAGAGGACAGCACATACCAGTCTTTAATATACGTCAGATTGGGACAATCCAATGCCTTGACTGAGATTTCATCCCAGTACCTATTAACTGTGAGTCCCAACAGCTTAACCACTGTTCCATGCAGATGGTTCAGTTTCTAACTTCATTATGTGGACACATTATCAAGTTGTATACTATCTTTCCTCTTATAGAATTTAGAAGGGAGAGCAGTTTTCTTTTATCTTTTTCTTTTCTTTTAAAGCTTGAAGCAATGTTTGATAAACAGAATAAAACATACTAATGAATTGCATCTCGCTTTTAAAAGTAATTGGATTCGCCTTAGAGTGTTTTCCAATTAGTGACGTTTCCCTTCGGTATATTGACACATACTAAATGATTAGAAAAGTATTTTTTTTGTATGTACTGTGTATGCATTGTCAAGAATAATAATCGTTTTATTTCAAGAGTTACACAAATATTTAATTGGTAGTGGTAGTTTCTCTTGAGACATTGTTAACCTAGAACTGAAGGAAATTCGAGAATTGTGAAATGCCTGAAGTTGATTATCACAACTAAAACATGTAATAACTATAAGACCTTTTACCATGCAGGTGAAGAATTTAGTATACATGTATCGAGCTGTTATTTAATCTTTAACTGAAAATCAATCCCATAGTCAGCGTCTTATCCTGAGAAAGAAAAGAACAGGGGGCTAAACTGTATGAGGGCACGAATCATGGATGTTTTTATTCATAGTTTTTTAAGCATGGTAAAAAAACCCAGTGCTGAGTGCCAGTGTTATGTGTGTTTTGTGTAATTCTTCATTTTATTTTCAGTGGTAACCAACAATTGCAGTCTTTTGTTTTCTTCAGTACTTGTCTGTTTTGGATATACAGCACAATGGTTTCTGTTATCATGGCTACCAGCTCATTGGACTGCTGTGTCTTCATCCGTCTTACAGTTTATGTGACAAAAACGTGTCTGTGATCAAACAAAATAAACTACTTGTTACAAGTGTATCCTAAGGAAATGTTGACATAAGCATACTCTTTCTGCTAAAATGATGAAAGGCATTGCTTCAGAAAGCTGAGTTTGTGAATAGTTGTAGTTCAAATCCATCTGTGGAGATTACTAGTTTAATACAAATATACCAAAAACTTTTAAGACAAACATTGATTATTTTTGCATATTAAGAGTGTTTTAACAGGAATTGTAGACAGTGAAAGTAAATTCACTGAGAACTGATCAAAAATGAGGGAAAGTTATGCAAGTTGTTGATTTAAGTGAATCTGGATGGGTAATAAAATCTTAACTAAATAGATCTGGTAATCATATTTACATCTTAAATACATCCATATGGAGAGTTGCTGTTCCAGCCAATGGTTCCCACTTAATATATCAATTATTGTGGGAAAATGTGTATTAAAGATAATTGCTCCTAATCAGAAGACTAGCCTATGTGGCGGTAGTGGGTTTCATATACTGTTACCAAAACTCTTCAAACAGAAAACCTATGTGTCATAATGACAGTGCTTAGATCATGATTGGAAAAAAACACAGAAATAACATTATTTTAATTTTTTTTTTTTTCTAAGGGAATAGATTTTATTACTGTACCCATTAGTTTGATTTGTAATGAAAGAAAAACCAAGACATTTGGTATCTTTTCTATTTTGTTGAAATAAAAATCAAGACAAATTATGTTTTATATTTTGTTTATCGTATCAAACGGTCAACACAAAACATGAGCACAAGCCAGTACATATATAACATTGCTTCATGCAGTAACATTGATGCACTCCAATAAATTACTGTCCAAATTACATAACATCTCAACTCAATCTTTACCAACTTTAAAAACAGTAATTAAAAACAACAGCTTGTCAGCAATAAATTAAGTTAAATCAGTATCGTAACAGAATCTTCTGCATATACATGTATAATTATAAACAAACATTGAGAAACAACAACTCTGCCGAACTAAAGTACATGTTTAAAACTAGCTATAAAAAGTTGTGTATTTTTATATGTACAACTAAAGAGAAGAATTGTCTTAAGATTGAGTAACTAAAATATTTTTATTAAATATTGAGGGATAATAATGAATTAAATGTACAAAATTAACATTTTGACATACAGTCAAATTTGTATTAACCAGCCACTCGAGAGTATTAAACATGGTTTTCTTAAGAGTCCTATACATTTGATGAACCTGTTTCAAAGCTTGTGGTAGGAATGTACACATTGTCATAATCAATCTACAGTGATTCGTCAATTTTTGAAAAAAACAATAAATGGGGTTATAACGGTGCATGACATGAAAAGATAACTAGACAGCAGAAGTTGGAAATAGAAATTAATTCAATTTGACTAGCTAGCCATGGAATCAACATTTCTGGAGAAAAATACAGCCTGTGTAGATGGAACTATGTGAAACAGTGGGTGCATTTTCTTTAATGAACTGAAACACATTCAGTATAAAATTACATCACACAGGTAAATTCTTAAAACTACAGTATATGAATATTAGGTGGATTTCCAGTGTCATTCTAATGGTGTTTTTATTAATGCATTTTTTAATAAATTTTTTTAGGCCGGGGGTAAATTGATTATTTTTTAGGCCAGGGATGAATTGATTAGATTTTCTAAATAGTCCTCTTTCTGATTATTTTCATCAGTTATTAGCAGAGCAGCTTTCAGAAATTACTGAGTTGTTTGACTTTGAAATTGAAAATTAATATACAAAAACATACATTTTGTATTTAGTTTATAATCATGTCTCATACCTATTACTTTTATAATTAACCTATTAAATTATGACAAAGAATAAACTCAACATTTGTCCTTAGATACAAATCTTCTAGTGTTGATGAAAAGAGATATTGTTAATACTGTTTTAGAATACTGGATAGTGATATTGGAAAATGAGCATATTTTTACAAAATATTCTCAGTAAATGAAACAAATAGCAGCTGACATATAGCATTACAGAGGATATCAATTATTTCTGTCAAGTATGAGTTGTCAGTATTAGGGAAATTAAAATGTGTTGTCAGTCACTAGTCATAACATTTTCAAGTGTTGTAACCATTGTAAGCATCTTAGTTGTTGTAATCATTTATCCAAATTAAAAACTTAATTAGTTTTGTGATAATACATTCAATTATCCAAAATGTTCTATTCACGTAGAGTACTAATTTTCACACTCCATCCCATTCCACTTCTTAATCAGTATGCATAAAATGTAGATTTTTTTTCTGTATTTTAATCAAAATTGTAATGATTAATTTAAATTTCTATTCTGTCCTTGCCTCTTTTCCCCTACAAGCATATAGGATGTGCTGTGTGTGAACAGCGACATGTCAGTAACTCTTTTGAGATAAATGGTTTTCATTTTTAATACACATTTGAAGTTCAAACTTCCTGATTACCCATGAATGTTGCCTTTTGACATAATGTCCATTAAACTAGCAAAAGTCCAGCTTTGTCATGTATGTGTATTGGTGAGATACATTATAAATCATAATTAACAAAACATTATAAATCATAATTAACAAAATTAAAGTGCCATCAGCACTGTTGCTCACCTCATTATTTGTGTTTATTTTTGATCCCCCAGTATACTGACACTCTACTAACATAGTCAAATTTAACATTCAATCTGATATCTGCACCTGGAATACTGTGAAAGAGGTTCATGACTATAGATACATTGTGTAAGATTGTATGTACATCTGTCATGTACACAATATTTTTTTTATTTAACATTAGTCCAATGGGATATTGATACAAGCATGTACACAATCACTCCTCAGTCGACTGTCTCCAAAGATGTATATACATGTTTATCGTGTTTCATGAAGTTGCAGCCATTTTGTTGGTAAAGTTTGAAGTTTGAAATACAAATTTGGCTTCTGTTTAGTTTAGTTGCTAAAAATGTAATAGCTTTGTATACATTGATTTAAATATGCATTGGTTACATATTTAACACCATACAATGCAAATAAAAATGTTTTCTGCAATTGTGACAGTGAAATTAATGAAGAGCAAGAGCATTCCAATTTGTTTATGCACTTTTCTCACTCTAATACATAAAAACAAATTGGAACACAAAACATTATGCTGGGTCATATTCAAGCTGAAATGTCCTAAACTGTATTTGATTTAAAAAAAACAAAAAACAACAAGAATGAGCCAAAATATGATTTATAAGATGGCTGTCTTGAAGGCCATATTGAAAATCAGTTGAGGAATATTAAGATTATCAGTACCAAGTCTTAACTTGATTGGTCCAGTGTCTTCAAGGAAGATTCTGCTAACAGACTAATAGTCCAACATCATAAGCTTGCCCAAACAGTTCAGTGAGCTAACAACAACAACACAACATATATCCTTTCATCCTTCTCATATAAATAAGACCACATATACATGAACATATAATATATATATACAACAGTACAAACACATTTAAATGAGGTTATGAAAATAAAACAATAATGTGATGATAAACAGCAGTAGATGTCCGTTTTAAATCAAGAGTTTCACCATCTTGATTATAGGTGATTTTTCTAATTATGCCTCCTTGCACCATCTTGATTTTAACACTTTTTAAAGATGTCTTCTTGCACCATCTTGATTTTATCATTTTCCAAAGATGCCTACTAGCACCATCTTGATTTTTAACACTTTCTAAAGATACCTTACACATCTTGATTTTTAACACTTTCTAAAGATGCCTCCTTGCACCATCTTGATTTTAACATTTTCTAAAGATGCCTACTAGCACCATCTTGATTTTAACACTATAAAGATACCTCCTTGCAACATCTTTATTTTAACATTATCTAAAGATACCTCCTTGCACCATCTTGATTTTAACTTTCTAATGATGCCTCCTTGTACCATCTGGACATCTTTCTAATGATGGTATATTTGCATCTGTGCCAGATTTGTTTAAGATATTACAACCCACTTCAGCTACAAAAAAGTTATGAATTAAATTAATTTTCTCATTTGACAGGTAATCTGCCATTGTAGCCTAATTTTAAAAGCCTAATAATTAATTATTTAATGTAAAAAGCATCAAATAATTTTTTTTCAGTGTTTCTAAATGTACTAATTATGTTTTAAATACTTCTTAAATATATATTATCCTAATACATGTATACTACCCAGCTGTTAACATTTAATTTACATCTTAGTATTTAAAGTATTATAATTTTTGGAATAGATATTTTATTTATTGTCAAACTAATTGATTTTTGTACAAGATGAAGTGAGGGGTAAAACCTATATTTGTATTAGAACATTCAGTCTTGTAGTGGACCATACCATTCAGAATATAGTCAGAACAGTTAGACCTTACTCTGTTTAGATAATTTAACTTTAATAATTAGTAATCTTTTGTTTTTTATATATTTTAAAAATAAGCAGGGACATTTATTTTATTATTTCCAGTTTACTTTTATCATTTCCAGTTTTCTTTAAATTAATTTTACCTACAAAATATTTTATTAATAAAGTATGGGCCTATTACATGTAAATATATGATAAATGTAGATCCTTTTAATTTTAGACTGTTACACTATTCACGTTACCGTTCTTGGTGGGAAAAATGCTTAATGAATATTATTTGTTACAATTCAGATTCTTATAAAGTGTGGTCATAACTGTTCTGATGTATCTAGCTTAACAATGACCATGCCCTACTAACAGGAAAGCACCAAGTATTGGTCAGTCTATTTAATGACTGCCAATTTCAACTTAAGTTATTGTTTTAATGAATTGCTGCCTGGATAGGTTTGTGGTGAATCACATTTCACCATGAATATTTCAAAAATATCTTGTAAAACATCTTCTGCCCACTTGATACAAAATTAAAGACACACATTAAGACAGAAAATACATATTAAATTTAAAAGATGATTTGATATTTGATTGTATTAGCTGCCTATGGCTTGGCAAATTTCTATGAGAATGGATGTGTTATGAGATATGATTGGCTTTACATGTTGGCAGACGCCATAAACCAAAGAAATGGCCTGGTGTATGATTGGTTGCCTGGATGGCAGATGGCTGGATGCACGATGTGTTTAAGCAAATGATTGGCTGCTTGACCACATTAAATAACTAAAAGATCCAAATGGGCCTTAAAATTACACATTAAATGCAAAAGATGATAAATGCATGAAGTTACCATATCCAATGACAACAAAAATGATGCATAAAAACACTTTGGTTTTGTACTGAACAATAAATGTCAAAATCACTTTCAAGAACCTATTTAAATAAGAGAAAAAAAAATTAACAAATGCTATAATGTTATTTTTATAATATTCTAGGTGTAACCCTTTAATTCTTCTGAAAATGGAAATTTGTCCTGCTGCATCCAAAAACAACATTACTGCAATAAACATTATTTTTGTTGTCATTGGAGGACCATTTAAAAGTGACTGACATGTGCCTTCAGTAACATTCTGTAGCCTGTCAGACATTCAGGAGCAAGTTTATAAATTAATAAAATCTTCTGCTATCTGCAAAATCTACTCCATACAGCTAACCATAATTAGAAGAAAAAAACATACAGTGCAAATAGCCAGTTTGTCAAAACCACCATCTGAAATTCTCACAAAGCAGCTAGATGGAATGCCAGGAATCCTCACAAAATAGTTATCTGATTCCCTGACGTGATTTTAGTTTGGGATACTCTTGACTGAGGCTTTTAGTCAGGGACTCCAGGAATCCTCACAAAGCAACTCACTGACGTGATTTTAGTTTGGGATACTCTTGACTGAGGCTTTTAGTCAGCGACTCCAGGAATCCTCACAAAGCAACTCATTGACTTGATTTTAATGCATAATACAATTTTGAAAACCTGTGGTACTTTTAAAAGTGGAATTCAGCAAATTCTTGTCTATAACTTTGCACCTGAACACAACAGCGCAAAACACATCAACACGTGTCACACACGTAGCTGCTCAGTTCTACCCCTATAGAATCCAGTAACACGAGAAAACAGTAGGCAGAACACAAAACACAGTCGATGAAGCTCATACATGAATTGTGAAAATGAAAAATGCACAAAATGATAACGGAACTGGAAAGTTTTGCCCACAATCCTGCTAAACAATGACCTCTCTTTCAGCTGCCAGAGTTCTTGAAATATCTATCTCTATGTTTATATCTTTCTTGTGTGATGTTTTAGCAGGGGACATATTTTCCCTGAAGTCATTAAAGTCTGTAGAGTCTGTGGGTGACTGTTTCCGTCTCGGACTTTTTTCATATTTTTCTATGTTGATGTCATGAAGTTCTGTCACCGAAATCCTTTTGGATGTACCTCCACCTTTATCTGTACCAAACAGTGGATTGCGGTATCTCCGAATATTGTCTTCATTTTCATTGTTTGTTTTTTGGTCATCGATATAACTATGGCGACGGCGACGTAACTTTGTTTTTTTATTATGCCACACAACAAGCCCAATGATGCTAATAATGCCAAGAAGTGCCATCACTGAACAAACAAGAGGAATCAAGAATCGTTTGCCTGTTGGGGAAATATAAGAAAAGATATTACATTGAGCTACACTATTGCTAAACTATTAAGCAATTTTAGAGCACAGTCACTGTTTAAAAGTAATATAAATGGAAATATTTTTATTTGAAGTTAAAATCAATATGCTCTAGAAGCGTCGTTAAATAAAATATATTTTACTGTGAACTTTGACATTAGCATACTTTTGTTAAGTAAACAAAGACCCACACCTTTCTAAAACAAAAAACTACTCAAATGAGAAAAATCAGGAAAGAATTATTTTCATGTGGCGTGCAATATGCACAACAAGACATGTACATGGATAATCTGTTTTGTAGTAAACTTTGTAAGAAAATTGAGTGGCAACCCTTGTATAATGTTCAAAATTAGGAATAAACCACTTCTAGAAGAGATTTTTACATTTGATTATGGTGTGTATTTTGTCTTTGAACAAAATAAGCTGGTATGATTGTAAATATTTGTTGGTTATTTTCAATAGTAAAATGAACACAGTAAAATATTTTGTCCAAATGATCATGTGGGTATTTTAAAAACCTGATATTTGATGCATTGAGAATACTAAATTTCAAAATGATCTATTAAAAGCTGTATGTCCAGCAGGTGATATGTGATAAATGTTTGACGAATTTCCAAACACTGGGCAAATTATCATCTGGAACAGCAGAGTTAAAAACATATCCTGATTTTAAATTCTGTTGTAAATACTTATTTCTAATTCCATCAAATATGTACATTTCATCTACTATAGACAATTCGTCCACGTTAATTTTCATCACAAATTATAGTAAAATTGTTTTACTTTAAAGGAGAAGTGAAAAATAGCCAGTTTTGTGGTCATTATACTCAATATAATATTATAAATTAATATGTTTAACAATTTGTTTGAATAAAATCACGTAATCATGTTTTAAAACGAAATTAACTATATATTAAAAAATACTGGCGTTCAATAGTTTTCTGAATCATTCGTTAATTTCCGTACGCTATTTCATAAGCGATTGCCCTAGTGTCACGCAAAGGAACCCAGTCATTCACTATTTAGCATTTTGTTCATTTGGAGTCTTTTTCTTTTCGGTATGGTCCAGTGTGTCGCATTGAATTGTACGAACAGATCGTACAAAGGATGTGGACTGTCACAGTTTGACTAGAAATAGGATATCACGCCTGTTAGGCTGTTATACGATTTGTAAACATTTCCTGTAAAGTGTTTTTAAAAGTTACACCAGCGACAAAATCGGTAACAGTTCATAATAAACACTGTCTACAAAGAAACTACATTTTGCACTTAATAAACTAGCGGTGTATGATTTTTTGTTAATATAATTATATTATACAACTGGAAATCGTACCGTTTTGTTTTGGTCAGTTCTGAATCACAACATTTTAAACCATGTGTTCAATGCTTTTTGTAAATTCCTCCATTTTTCAATGGCCGTCACGATAATTTACGAACATTGATTGCAACCTTTGGGTTTGTTTATGGAATGGAATCCTGCAGTCAAAATTTAATGATTTTTTATTGCAAACCTTTTCAAAGATTTTGAAATGCAATAATGAAATAACATATATTATGTCAACAGCTATGCAACACAGTTTACAATATTAAAATAGCTTCTCTGGTTATTAAGATTTTGACAATTATTTAAAATAATGCAAAATAGTGGCCATTTTTAAATATGGCGGCCGAACGGGACATTTTGGGAAACAACTCCCATGCCAGTTTTCATCACAATCATGTCAGCAATGAATTCAGGTCATAAAAACAGCTTTCTCGTTAATAAATCCTGGGTTCTGGGATTCCAGAGTGTAAATATAAATATACATACACAACGCCATTAGATCTGTTATACTTAAAAAAAAAACTATCAGAGATTTAAAATGGCGTAATGAAATGATTTATAGATTAGTTCAGTACCTATGCAACGCAGTTTAAAACAGTTATACTTTGCGTCACCGGAAGTGGAACAAAACACCAGCGTTTTTCAGTTGAAAAATAAGTGCCAAAAGGACAAACAACTGCCTTTCAAACCTACTGAACGTGTACATGATACACAGAAGTATTTCACTTAATAACTTTTTGGTTTATATATAGTTGATACGGTAACAAAAATCGTAACTGAAAAGTGCAAAACAACGGTAAAAAACGTATAAAAATAGTTTTTTCTCCGTGGCACAGTGGTCAAGCTATCGGTCTCGAGGTTGGTAGGTACTGAGATCAAATCTCAGTCGAGGCATGGGATTTTTAATTTCAGTGTCGGCTCCAACCCAGAGTGAGTGCTCCG
>JAULBS010091573.1:0-17339 GCA_032355785.1 Symmetromphalus regularis | reverse complement strand
AAATCTCAAAATTGACCTCGGATGAATTTTTAATGTAGTTTAACTTCACAGTGCATTATCTCGGTAATGAACCCAGCGACTTCCGACAGGTTTTCCTAGACGCCCACACATATAGGTTATAATTATATAGCTATATTGGTGATAATTATTATTTATTTTTTTCAGTTTGACATCACAGTTTAAAATGCTATATATATGTTTTATACATTTTGTTTTCAACAATCATTTACAATTATTAAAATATAAAAATACAAATAAATATAATGGGTCTAGTGTATAAACACACTAATAAGAACATTAATTGTATAATATATAAACCTCCAAAATAGATACAAAGCTGAGACATTGACCCGACTGAGATAATTTTTTAAATAATAATAATATATGGAGGCCATTTCATGGTTTTTGTCGAATACAATTTTTATGTCAACGAATAATGTGTTAAAACTCATATTGTCACAAACTGCAAAGTAGAGGTTGTTTCTTTTATTTTATTTTTTAATATTGTAAAGATGCTTCTTTATTAATTTATTGGGTGGATGTTTTTGCCAGTCGTAATTTTACCAATGTTTTGTTTTTAGAATAGGAACCAGTGAGAAAGGTCAGTTGATACTGAAGTTAAAGGTCAACCTGGCTGCCAGTCATTCATCATTTCCTCCCAAAGAAAGTTCAATAGGTATTCTGGCCCGAGCTATTGATAGGTGAGCACTGTGAGATTGTGTCTTCATATTTGTTTTTGATAACTTGCATGTGTAAGCCTACTGGTATGATACAAATAATCATTTCACAGGTCCTCAAAACTACATTGTCTTGGTTAATTCCAATCAAATATACTATCACATATTTGCTAAGCACCACATATTTAGTGTACAGTTTGATCAGTTTAGTAAATTGTCATACGCAGTGAACACGTTCTTGGAAACTGGGTATTACTTGTGAACTATCACATGCAGAAGCATTATTGCCCACTGGGATAGATTATCTAGGTTTTCACTGGTGCTGTGAAATTGTGTTCCCTAGAGACTATGCAGTATATAAATACCATGACTATTGATCACTGTGTTCGGCTGTATTTAAAAAAAAAACATTCCTTTATTTTAAAACAATAGAATACACAAAGCAAATGATTTGATGTCTTTGCTACACCAATTGTTTACTTTGGAACAAAGATGAACAAAATAAATGTTCACAAAATACCACAGCTTGATGTGATCAAAATCTACCAAATGACATCATCTGGTAAAGTATGTTATGAGCATTAATGAGGTTCATTCAGTGAAAAATCCATATGTTTAAAAATAGAAATATTTGTCTGAGATTTATAAAGTGCTGCCCAATACTTTTGTGTTTTGTTGCAATCATTTAATTCAGTCGATGTCACCAGTCTTCTAAGCACTGGTCAGTCACCTGTAGGAAGACATTACTAACTCACTTCATTCAATGTAATATTTTGACTGATTCACTTCAAATTCCTATCTCATCTTTTTTAAAACAATTCTGTCTTAAGGTTGAATTAAGGGAGAATTTTTCACAGACCTTTTACTTTATTTGATTTTTTTTTGCCACACTTGAATTGATAACAACAAAAGTAACCAGAAACAGTTATTACAACTTAGTGATTGAGAATGCCTTTTCTGCTTACAGAAGTAAGACATGTTTTAATATTTTTCATGGCCCTTTGTGGAATGTTTTTTCTTCATTTTAAAAACAAATTATTGGTGTTTAAAAAAAACATTATTATAAAAAAAATTTAAACTTGTCTTATTCATGGATTTGGGCTGTTCTTTAAAAATATGAAAAATGTGGGTGGTGTTATTCATGAGCATGGGCTTATTCCCAATCAAATATGGTATCTATCAAAATATAGTTTTAAAATTTAGTCCTTACTGGGGACAACATTACCATATTTTTTTCAGACCACAAATCAACACTTTTCACTGGGAATTAAAGGGTGCAGGTTATAAATAAAGTTTCAATTTATTTGTGAATTTTATGATAACCAGCAGCTGCATAATATAAGCCTTAAGTTAGTTTTTAATTTTCAAAGCAAATGTTGGCATTATTTCTTTGATTTATGATGACAGCATCTGCTGTCGGGTTGTGTTTTGCAAATTCCAATCAGTATTTTATGGATATATATTTGGTGTACATTTGTAAATGCTTTATAGTGATATTGGTTGACTACTACTGTGTTTGTTTTTAGACTGGAATCTATTGGACACCCAAGTATGTTTGGCTATGGACCAGAGAAGCACATGTTTGAGCACTTGGCACCAGATGTAAGCTTTATTCTCATAAGACATAAAGTGCCTAAGCAACGTATACAATATATCATTAATCTAAGGAACATGAGATATAGTGAGACGTGCAAATAGAAAATAAAGAGATAATTGAAAATTTGGGATTTCGGCTAACATTTCAATTAATCATTCTCCATTAGAAAGTAATATTTATTCATCACTGCCTTCCAAATTCTAAATGCTATTCATTTACTGTTTAAGGGAAGACAGTATTATTCTAAACAGTCACATATTTCGTCAAATAGAACATACAATTTTTCTCCTTTAAAATGTACGTGCAATGTTAAAATTATATTTATGATCAAGGCATTAGTTAGTTGATCACTTGTTTAGTGTTATTTTGTACTTTTATTTTTTTCAGATGCTGTTTTCCCACAAACTTGTGATGGCGAATCTGTGGCTGTTCAGTCCACTTGTTTCCTGGTAAGACTAATAATAAAAAAATTAGTTTCAGATTATTTATTTCAGATCTGTAAATTAAATAATTTCCTGGGAATTTCATCAAACATTCCTTAAATACATTCTATGGGAGTTTTGTGTTTGGTCACATTTTATACATTTTTCGTTTGGCTGTAATATGGTGTCACAAAAGTCATGTGATTGAGATATTAATTATATAACTATAGGGCATTGTCAAGGAAACCAGTAACTGATGCAGTAAGAAGAACAGTAACCTCTGTGACTATGATACAAGGTGGAATCAAAGTATGTATGCACTTCTTTTATATACCGTAAGCTAACAACACGCTTTCTCATTATATAGAGAATATTAAATGATCTGCCATTTATTATCACATTTGTGTCACTTTTTTTACAATTTGTGTAAATTTGGTAATCATTGGTAGTGAGTTTGATATTTTATTTATTATTCCAGACAGTTTTAAAATGTGACAGTTTAAACATTATTTGTGTGTGACATTTTAGAAACATGCAAGTCTATGATGTTATGGATGTTATTGTTGTAGTTTTTATGACAACAATTGCACTTTTGCAAATAGTGATGTCATATTTAATATATGTAACCTCATTAGTCATGACTGTCAGAGTAACCCTGTGTAACGGCAGGTTTCTGACATTTTGATATTCTCTCAGAAATATGTTCTATTACAAGTGCCCACTGATGTAATAAATTGAGGCTTTTATACGAGTTGCCATTTATTATAAAATTTATGTTCTGAGTGAAATAATTTTTCTTTGTGTCATGAGCTTTAGTGAGTAAAAAAAAGAAAATTATTTCAAGAGTGACATAAATTTGATAATAAATGGTAACAAGTTTGATGTTCTATTTATTACCCCAGATAATTTTAATTGTTCTATTCTTTAAACTTTCTAATTGTGTAATTAGTGAAATGCCATCCTATAACTTTATGGATGAAGTAACATTGTACTTTTTTTAGTTTTAGTGGTGTCAAAGTGTTTACAAAGTTATAGTGACGTCATATTTAGTGCAGGCAAGCATATTGGTCATAAAGGCCAGAGTGATCCAATGAAATGCCTTGTTAAACCAATGCGTGATATTTCACATGTGAAAATAACAAAACATTATGTAACATGTTATGAATGCCCACTGGGGTAATAAATAAGTATATTAAATGAGTTCCTTTGTAATTTGAGTGTCTCTTTAATGAATGGGAATAATACATTATTCTATTTATTTCCACGCATTTATTTTTCTTTACAAGACACAATATAAACCAGGTAATGGCAAATACATTCATAACCTAGTTTAATTTAAGCTGAGGTGGTTGTCAACACCAGCCAGTTAAGTGGCTGATGCAGTTAGTTGTTAGTTTCATTTATTCTCCATTCTAACAGGCATTCAGTCAAACAGTAGGCTAGCAGTCAATTCAGTTGATCATGCAATTGGTTGTCAGTTTCATTACTTCTCAATTCTGGTAGGTCTACAAAAAGCAGTTGCCACTAATGATTTACAATAGAGAATTGCATAGCAATACATAATGGGTATTTCTGTCACCATTATGTAATCATTTTAATTCTACACTTGCTTTATACTCTTTCCTTACAACAAACAGCATTGACAAATTTATATATATCCTTATTATATTTGTTTGTCAGTAAATATCTTTAAAAACATGTTTATTTATTTTTATTATTTATGGAACTTTTGTTTCTTTCCAGGCTAATGTAGTTCCTCCTGATGCATGGGCCATTGTTAATCATCGAATTCATCCTGCTCAATCTGTACAAGAGGTAATGTATGATTTTGAAGTAGTGTTAATATAAAGTGCTTCTACTAGCAATTTCTCTGCTAAGTTGATAAAGTACTGGATTCTCAAACTGAAAGTAATTGTTATATTTCACAGTTTTCTCAGATTTCCATTCTTGCCATTAAACTGATATTCTGTGTATTATTGTAAACATGTGTGCTAGTGTCGGTTTATTATCATGCCTGATAGTGACTTTCTTCAGGTTCTAGACTATGACCACAAGCTGATTAGTGATGATCGAGTGAAGATAGAAATACTGGATGCA
This sequence comes from Symmetromphalus regularis, assembly GCA_032355785.1. Lineage (NCBI taxonomy): Eukaryota > Metazoa > Mollusca > Gastropoda > Neomphalida > Neomphalidae > Symmetromphalus > Symmetromphalus regularis. The sequence continues at coordinate 12,546 of JAULBS010091573.1, read as the reverse complement.
ATGGAGCCTCTGCCTCAGTCTCCATTTGGAGATGATGACTTTGGTTATCAGATGGTGAAGAACAGTATTCGGCAAGTCTGGAAGGGAGTGGCCGTAGCACCAGGTATATAATAAAAATATTTATAGAAAGTCTAAAGAAAAAAAGTGGATATGCTTATAATAACATTCCGAAAATGACAATTTTAGGTTGATAAAGGTCAGTAACTCTGCATTGCCAGAGTGTGTCTCAGGATAAAAAAATAGGTTGCTTTTATCTACAGTTTAATTAGTAAATAAAAGTATTAAGTTTACAGCAAGTATTTTATTAAGAATATTGAATTTGATGGACAGAAAGTATATATAAAAAATAAACAATGCTTTTATGTCTTTTAAAATCCTCAATCTAGCACAGTGATCAACCATTAGTGCATTTTCATTATTATTATTTTTCAGGTACACTAATTGGCAACACAGACACTCGTCATTATAAGCACTTGACAACAAACATTTATCGTTTTTCTCCTTCCTACATGTATCCAGAGGATACAGCTCGTTTCCATGGTGACAATGAAAGGATTTCTCTCAAAGACTATGAAAAAGCTGTGAATTTTTATTACCATTTAATATCAAATGCTGACAAGAGAGAACTGGAACCATTACATAAACATGTAGAACTTTAAAAACTGTTTATAGATGGTTTTCATCATTTCCTTTCATCCAGCATTTATGTTAAAAATGATTCATTGGATGAATGAAGACAGACAGACAGAGACAGACTGATTGATTGATGTTATATACTGGAACATCTTCATGTTAGATAGACTGACTGACTGACTGATATTATATATATATATTGATTGATTGATTTTATATATTGGAACATGTTCAAGTGTTGTGTAATACTGGACCCACACTAATCAGGTTTGTTTGTTTTGTAGTGTAGTTTATAAACAAATTGTTTTTCCTTTAGAAAAATATGGATTAATTAATTTTAGAAAAATATTTGTGATTTGTCCATCGTGAATAAAATATTTACCAATTCTAACAGGAATTAATGACTGCTGTAGCTTTTTTTGTTTGTTAAATACTGTTGAGGCTCATTCAATACAGGTGAACAAAGCTTCAATTGATGTTTCTCATATTAAAAATACTTACTAGGAATCCTCTGTTTATATACAGTAACTGTAAATCATGAAATAAACATTATAAAAAATAATTTGAAAAGTATGATAACAAAAAGGCATAATACTTAACACATTTAAATTTTATTCAAAATGCATAGTTTCTTTAAAATGCTAGACATTACCAATAATTAAAACAGGTATTTCAGTGTACATATATTACAACACTAATTTTATTATGTGTTAATTTAATGATTTACTGTAAACTTTAAAAGTAAATTGTTTTATTATTTGTGTTTGTTTTTAAATATGAATTAAAAGTTTCCTTGCATAAATAGAATTCTGTTACAGGTAGTATTGTATTAATTATTTTTAAATGTTTTATTTTTTTGGGATGTTTTTTTAATAATATTTATTGTTATGTCTTGTTTGATCAGGGAAATGTGTTGACCTTATTTAAATAAAGTATTTACTTTTAGTATTACTATTGTTGTTGCTAACTCATTAAATAAAGTTTTTACTTTTATTGATAGTACTGTTGTTGTTGTTTTATCATTGGAAGAAAATTAGGATTTGCACATATTTACATCATATCTGTGCAGCGCTATCACGTTCTACGCACACCATATGCATGTACTGCGGGTCTGGACTGGGCGGGGCTTATCTACACATGAAAGGGGCTAAATACGATATAATATGATTACACATGAAAGGGGCTAAATACGATTTAGCTAAATGCAATATATATGATTTAGTTAAATACGATATAATATACATGTATTCGATTTAGCTAAATGTCATTTAATATATGTTGAAGATATTTAATGTGTTACAAATATTTAATAAATATTGTAAACACTTAATTTAAAAAAAATATTTACTTAATAAATAAGTGTGAGCATGGTTTAAATATAAATGTCATTTAGCTAAACTATATGTATATACATACATAATTTACCTAAATGACATTTATTATATGTTGAAAATATTTAATATATGTTTAAAATATTTAATATATATTGCAGAGATTTAATAAATAATTTATTTAATAATATTTGGTACATATCTTTTTATTTATTGTATAAACACATATATAAATTAAATGTGCAGAAAAAGAGGTTAAATAGCTTAAATATTTGTTTTTTACACTTGGCTCCCCATACAGAACAGCGTAATTAAACACTAATTGGATAAAAGCACAACCAACTATGGATTTTTAACTTCTTTTTTTATATATAATGTGCAGTACACGTGAAAATACTTGTAGTGGATTATCATGAGTTGGGTTACAAGCTTTCTCCGTTTCAATCTGAACAGTATTTAGTAGGCTTTATAAAAAATTCTTTAAAACAATACTTATATTTATTTGGGAAGTTGGATGAAATTTGCACCTTTTTTTCACGTAAGGTCCACCATATATAGGCCTAGCATAAAACAGCTTGTTAGACAAGTTAAATTTTAAGAAGTACATGTATTGACAATTAACCCTCCAGAAGCATTAATTTAATTTTTTTTAAATTAAACTTCAGTGTAAGTCTTAAAAGCGTTTGTGTTTTAGCCGAAAAAAATTTAATTGTTAGACCTATTGGTTGAGGATTGGCCACCCCTCTCATCTCTTACATCATAGCCATAGGGATTTTGATGGGAATTATTATTATTTTAAAAGATCGACAGGGTTTGCTCTAATAACGTTCAAAAACTATTTAATAATTATATGCTCACATACACACACATTGTTTTGGGCGGTCCTGCTAATGAGTGCCCAGGAAAAAAATATGAGTGTTTTTGGGGGGTTTGGGGGCAGGGTAATTTTGAACATGTTTTTTTAACACTGCGTCGTTTTATTTTTGTATTTTGCAAATAGGCCTGTTGTGATAATGATTTTGTTGATTTATTTTCACATTATTTAAAGAACCGATAAAACGTGTGGAATAACTTCAGCTGTTATGCAATTTACTAGCAATATTGTTAATTTGTATTTATAAACGTCAATGCGTCAATGTGGTGCAACCATCGTAATGACTCAAGATGGGAGTAATAGTTGTATAAAAATAGAATGTTTTAAGCCACACAAACGGAGATGTTCTAACCTTAAAAGCAATTATTGAAATTTATTTTATATTGTTTATTAATTATATTAATTATAAATTTAGTATTTAAAAATATATATATGGCTATAATCGATGGAGAAAAAACGTCAATGAATTGTCATTGTTAATTGATAAATGCGCATGCGTTTGGAGCCCACGTTGATAAACCGGCCAGTTGACGTTTCGTTCGGTATAGTTTTTAAGAACAAGGAAGTTCGGTGAAGCAACATGGTTTTGGATATTGAGTTATTTAGAACAGACAAAGGCGGTGATCCTGCTAAAATAAAAGAAAACCAGGCCAAGAGGTTTAAAGACGTAACTTTGGTTGACAAAGTGATAGAACACGATACAGCATGGCGAAAGAGTAAGTTTAAAAACCTGGATCAGAGAGTGATTGGTTTAGGATTCATTAAATATTATTGTAAACAGTGGTGTGATTTCTTTTTATAAAACTGGGGCCTACTGGTGTGATGACTGAGGTTTCCGTTTATTTGTCAGTTATAGTTTCATGTCATACATTGTTTTAGATATGGTTATAAATATGGGTGTGGACTGGTTAAAATGAAGAAGCAGATTTAGATATTGAAATTCATGAATCCTCATGCCAAATTGCGTCCCATTAACAGGAACTGGCTACAGGCATGCGTAGTTGAGTCGCATAGCACACTTAACGAAATCAATGTTTATGTTGTTGAATTTAGTAATGCAATCAATAACAAAATTATTTCTAACTCACATGTACTATGTGAGAAAACATTTTTCTAATGTGTTGTCAAATATTATAATTAATTTGCTAGTGCCAAATTGTATCCCATTCTTGTGACTATCGCACGTAGCTGTCAGAAACATGTTCTCGCCAAAACAAATTCCATGGTATGTGTTTAACCTAAGAGGTGAACTATTCCAATCACTGTTATGTGACAAATCACTTTTTAAAACCTGCCCTAATATTTCATTAAATCTCAGATTGGAAAAGAGCGGTAATCTACACTTGTGTCCCAAAAATATTTTTTGACTTCTTTTCTGCATATTTTTTACATCTATTTGATCAAGACTTGTATTGCCAACGTGTGTGGTGAGATATTTTAAAATTCACAAGCATTGTTTATTCGGAAGTAACATACTACGCAATTTGGACAGAGGACGCAATTTAGCACTTTAGGATATATGTTGATAGAAGAGGAGATGGGTGTAGCTCAAACGGTAGCGTGTCCGACTGTGAACCGGTCCGTCGTCTGATCAATCCTTCTCAGTGGACATATTTGCAGTTTGGACTATTTTCCGTTGCAACCAGTGGTTCGCAACTGTTTCATCAAAGGCCGTGGTATGTGGTTCGCAACTGTTTCATCAAAGGCCGTGGTATGTGTTGTCCTGTCTGTGGGAAAGTGCATATAATAGACCCCTGGCTGCTTATCGAAAAGAACAGCCTATGAGGCGGCAGCGGGTTTCCTCAAAAAATATGTCAAAATTACCATATGATTGACATACAATAGCCGATGATAAGATAAAAATGAATGTGCTCTAGAGGCGTCGTTAAATAAAACAAACTTTACTTTTAGATAAATGTTATTTGATAAAAGTCGATAGAGACCGATCAAACTTTTTTTTTTAAACGCTCGTACCTCGAACACGACGCGCAGTTATAAAATGACATAATTCTGCAGTCTGCATACGATGACGTGAAATTAGGAGTTTGCGTGGGACAGTCTTCCCTCGTATTCCCTCCCATTACACTTCTTAAGTAGGCTATTCATTACATGTACGATACTTTAACCTAATAATGTTGTCTCTAGTAGGAAATCTTAGAGTTTAATAGTTTGAGCGTGAAGGGCAAGTGATTAAGGACGTATTACGACCTGCCCTGCATGGTCTGATGTTCATAATTCATAACTTGTGTCAATATCGAAGTCTGGTGCGTTTCAAGTTCTCACGATATTTCGATATGAGTATGATTGATGCTAAAAATATTCTGTGCAAATTTTAAGAAAAGAAAAAGTTTATTTTATCTAAAGACGCCTCTAGAGCACATTGATTTTTATCTTATCATCGGCTATTAGACGTCAATAATATTGTCATTCTGACATATTTCTTTAGAGGAAACCCGCTGCCGCCACCTAGGCTACTCTTTCCGATAAGCTGCAAGTGATCTTTTACATGCACTTTCCCACAGACATGACAGCACGTACCACGGCCTTTGAAGAACCAGTTGTGGACCATTGGTTGGGACGGAAAATAGCCCAAACTGCAAAAGGGTCTACCGAGAAGGAGAATGCATATAATCAATATTCCATTATTTCATAAAACAGACGACATTCATGACAGAAATTCTGGAATTAGATCACCACACAAGAGGAGATGTGTGTGTAGCGATATGAACAGCTGAGCACGTGTTTGCTGCCATTGATTATAGTGAAATGAACAGCATAGCCTCTGATTTACCAGTCCTGGGGAACTGTTTAGGACGGGGAAAACCAATCAGAGAATTAGGCTACCGAAAATGAAAATGATTATTTCTGCTCTACCGATCAAAATAACTTCTGTCAATCAATGTGCGCCGAACTCCAAATAAAATGATTGTCAAAAAATTAATTATTTTTTTAAGTGAAGAAAGAAGAAGAAGAAAAAACCCTCTAAATAAACACGCACAAACACACACAAACGCACTCACGTATACTTGCAAACACAATAACATTTTTATGTTTTATACTTTTTCTTGCTTAATGCAATTAAATATCTACAATATCAAGTTGAGGGCATACACTGTAGTATACCCTGCTAATATTACACAGAAATATTTATTTTCACTCAAAGTTAATAAAACATAAGCGCTGAACGCAAAAACCGAAGCAATTTTGACTGTCAAATCTTCCAGAATCCTAAAATTGTACCTGACAACGTCCATGACGGGCCAATACGCTTGAATTTTATAACATTAAAACCGCATATGATCGAACTGAAGACATTTAATTGCAAAGTCTAATGAGTTCTGCAAAATTATAAAAACCTATCTAACGGGTCAAATTAAAAAAAAACTAGTAATACGATGTATTGTGAAATAACATTTAAATGTCGGATGTAAAAGTTTTGGAAGTTTCCCAAAGTATCTAATTGCAGGGCCGGCGCAGCGAGGGAGGGGCAAGGGGGATATGCCCCCCCCCATAATCTGGCGCCTTTTTTTGCGACAATACTAATATTTATTTATTATGTTGTAGGCGTTCTTTAAATGACTATTCAGTCTTACCCCCTAATATTTAAGCTGCTGCGACGGCCCTGAATTGTAAAATAACATCTAAATGCCAAATGTAAAACGTTTACAAAGTTTCCCAACGTATGTAATTGTGAAATAACCTCTGAATGTCTGACGTAAAATGTTCTGAAGTCTACAAACGTATAATTATGAGAACTATATCCTTGTACACTACAGAATACAGGCAAAGTTTTGGAAGAAATTCATGATGGCATGTACTCAAGTATCAATGGAATCAATACGAGAGACAAATATCAAGTGAAAATAAGATATTACGTCAAACATCATTTTAATCAATCAGATATAATAGAGAAAAGGACGGATGGATATAAACAACCATTCTAATGATCAAGGCCACAGCTGACCCTTTTGTACTGGAGTGAGGGGATGACAGGAGGGTAGCTACCCAGAGGCACGGCGGCATGTGCATCCACGTCGTTTTCGCAAAAGAAATAAAAAAACGAGAGAGAGTAAGAGAGAGAGAGAGAGAGAGAGAGAGAGAGAGAGAGAGAGAGAGAGAGAGAGAGAGAGAGAGAGAGAGAGAGAGAGACACACACACACAGAAAGACAGACAGACAGACATAAACTCTCAGGATTTCGGCCACTTTATTTTGTCACCGAGTCTGAAAATAATTTTATTCAAAATCTTTTTTTTAGAGATGTTTTTTTTAAATTAGTTATCCCCTAAAACATGAGGGAAGGGCGGCGGGGCGTTTGAACGTAAATTATACTGAACGGGAAAAGAAACGCAAATTTAATTTGTAATGTTTGATTGAATAAAAGTTAACCATATGTTGAAGTTGGATGTTTTGTTATGTGTAGAGAATTTAAAAGCGCTTTTTCATTGAACGATTATCATGAATGAATTTTTCGCCTAATTTGCTTACACTGGATCTGAACAAACATTTGTGTTTCTTTTGCTGTTCAGTATATAACATGAAAATCCCGAGTACCGTGGTGGGCAAGAGTTGTAGGAATTAACATACAAGGGTGGATACAGGAATTATGACAATTACACTTTTAAATTAAAAAAATGACATACATTTTTTTGACAACATCACTAGCGCACGTTGATTTATTAATCATCGACTATTAGATTTCAAACATTTGCTAGTTCTGACACGTAGTCATCAGAAGAAACCAGTGACATTAGCAGCAAGGAATATCAAAGAGGGTGCACAGTTGTTATAGGGAGCGGAATGTAACTCAAACGGTAGAGCGTCTATCTGTGAAGCTGTCGGTCTTCAGATCAATCTTTCTCAGTGGACCCATTTGCAGTTTGGGCTATTTTCCGTTCCAACCAGTGGTACACAACTGGTTCATCAAATGCCGTGGTATGTGCTGTCCTGTCTATGGGACAATGCATATAAAATACCTCTTGCTGCTTATTGCTAGGAAAGAGTAGCCTATGTGGCGGCAGCGGGTTTCCTCTAAAATATGTCAGAATGACTATATGATTGACGTCGTTAAATAAAACAAACTTTACTTTTTTTACAGTTGTTACAGTGTACGCATTCTGTATTAATGTATGTTGTCTTCTTGCAAAACTAGTTTTAACATCCTTATTGAGTTCATACCTTTTCATTTACTCTTTAAAAAACAAAAATACATACATTTTAAGAAAAGAACCTTAAAAAAAAGAACACAACATTCTGTGTGTTTTTATTTGTTATTTTTACACCCCACCCCGCAATTCCGCAACTCTTCGTTTATCTCCGTCAACACCCAGGTACAGTTTCGAGCCAGACGGCATTCACCGATATTAACTGAAGGCATCAGTTGTCTGTTTCGCTTATAGTCGAGTAAACGATATCTTGTCTAGGAGGGTGTGGTGGCAGCACGCAAAGCCTCAATGATGTATCACTAACGCCGCGTACAGGTGTGTTCCAAAATGTTCACCAGAATAACGATACCATCTAGATTATGAAGAGAATATGGTTTTGCAAGGGCGAAATTTCTGGCGGTTGTTCTCAATTATGAACCACTCCTATAACAGCTGCTCAAAAAAGATATCTTTCCAAGTTGAGACATTTTAATAAATCGGGTTAAGAGCAGTTAATATGATTGCGAAAACAAAGATGTACTGACTAAAATATAAATATTGTACTGTGTTTGACACTAGGGTTTTGTTTATATGCAGACGACCAGACATGACTTATTGGCAGACGACAGGGAAACGAAAATAAGCTTCCTAAGCAAGTTAAGATCAAACTCTTCCTGAGGAGTAAAAGGTTATACGATCTATCCCTCAAACTAGCTCTTGGGGATTTTTTCTAAATAAAGTTTGTTTTATTTAACGACGCCTCTAGAGCATATTGATGTTTATCTTATCATCGGCTATTGGACGTCAATCATATGGTCATTCTGACGTATTTATTTAGAGGAAAGCCGACGCCGCCGCATAGGCTACTCTTTTCGATAAACAGCAAGGATCGTTTATATACACTGTCCTCCAGACAGTACAGCACATATCACGGCCTTTAATGAACCAGTTGTGGAACACCGGTTGGAATAAAAAAAATAGCCTAAACTGCAAATGGGTCCATTGAGAAAAATTGATCCGACGACCGACCGGTTCACAGGCGGACAAGCTACCGTTTGAGCTACATTCACCTCCCTGAGGTTTTCTCTAGAGTCTACTCAATGACGGGTATATTAAAAGTGATAATTATACGAGCTGTCTGGTAGATGGGAAGTGCATAAAAACCCTAGATTGAACTTTTACAGAATTTCGTATATAAACAAATTCTTAAACTAAAACAGAAATTTGTTTATTTACAATCAGAACTTCTAAGTTACCAATACTGTTATTATAATATTCGCAGGGATCGAACGTCGGTGTGTTTTTTTGGGGGGTGGGGGGGGGTGGGGGGGTGGCACGGCGAGTATTGTCTTGGATTCCTAGGAATCAAGACGGCACCACGGCAGTTTTGAGGACACATCAGGGAGACAACGGCAAATGTGAGTTGCTTATGGGGTAAGCGGGGCAAAAGGGTACGGCAATATTTGCCTTCGTTAGAAGTGAAATTGAGAAAGGGAAAGGGACGGGGCGGTACGGAAAATGCCTCAGTGCCTTGGTGAAATTCAATCTCTGTCAATTCGCTGTTTTCTGTATCCTAGCGCATTCATCAGTATGTTTTCATTTTTGAAATGACCAGACTTTTCTATTAAAATAATAAATACAGATTGTTTTTGCAAACAGACAAATCTAGGCTTGAATCGACCACATCGCCATGATGTATGGCTAACTTGGTATTTTCACTTTGGATATAAAGATGAAAAACCGTATCCTTCAACACAAAATTACGTTCCGTTTGTCATGAATACTGTATTAAGAAAGACTAATTACACATGTTTAAACAGTTAATACATGCTATTTTCACAAATAAAAAGACTGGGTAATTATTGGTTAAACAAAAACACCACTCAGACGTTGGTTATTAGCGATTGCTACAGTTATATCACAGACCTGGTTGTTGGGTTTTCTTCCCATTTTAATGTGATTATATTAAATAAGTAATATCGACATTTCAGTATTATATCTTTGGTACTTATTAATAATGTGATTATATTAAATAAGTAATATCGACATTTCAGTATTATGTTTTTGGTACTTATTAATAATATGATTATATTAAATAAGTAATATCGACATTTCAATATTATGTTTATGGTACTTATTAATAATGTGATTATATTAAATAAGTAATATCGACATTTCAATATTATGTTTTTGGTACTTATTAATAACGATGTAGAGAGTATCATTTAGTATTGATTATAATGATCACAACAACAATAATTGTTATTAAATTGTGATACCGTAGTTTTTGTTTCTTGTAACAAACCTGCTTCCAAATTAAGGAACACAGATCAGATGTCTTCCTCTCTTTTTTCTTTCTTTCTTTCTCTCTTTCTTTCTTTCTCTCTTTCTTTCATTCATAAATATTAATTTTTGTTTATTTTTATGTTTCATAAATTTAACACTTCACTGTCGTCTATGATGTATGTATTTAGAAAAGGCCTAGTAAATTGGAAAACTTGTGCTTAATCCATTTGTTTCTTACAAGCAATAAAATATATTTCAGTCAAAAAACAATAACAACAACAACAATAATAATAATAATAATCAAAAATTCAAAATAACAACAACTAAAATAAACAAGCTAACAAACAAACATTACTACAGTAATAGACGCTGATTAAAGTGTGCTGGACAGACAGACAGACACCTTTACTGTGTAGGAGGAGCTTAGAACTTGATTGTCCTATTGGTTTACTAGGACGACGTGTGGTTGCAGGAGCGGATCCAGTAGAGGCCATTGTCGTTTATGTATTAAGTTCCATGGTAACGCATACATTCGTAATACGGAAACTGGCTATGTGCCATACTCTCTCACACAGGTAGTGCACACTCTAGATTTGCCCCTCGTCTGTATGATTTACATTTGCATGCTTAACTAGTCAAAATGAACCAAAACTGCCCGCATCGCGTCATCACAATAGACTATCACAGACACGCCTCCAGAACGTATCAGATTCGAAATGAAAACTTGACGTTTTCAGAGACATCTATACCCCGATTCATGCTGCTCTTACAACAGACATAAGCCTTGGTGGTGCAGCAACTCAATTCTGCGAATTCTTTATTAACTATAAAATACTGAAGCAATAAACTTAATGATATATGAATCGGTAGTTCTTATATTTCATGGATACAATCTAACTTCTCTTGTTGTTGGTGGCTATAAAGAACGTGTGGGTGCGATTGTCGCTATAAATGTTGCTAGTTTTTCGTTACACTAGATACGCAACATTTTTGGCAACTTTTTTTTAACAGTATCCTATAAAATTACATTGGTATAACAAAACGTCGCAGAGAGTGCTATCCTAGCGGAGAGAAACTTTAGACAAAAGAGCTAGTGAAAATTAGGACATCAGGAGCGGATGCAGAATTTCAGAAATGGGGGGGGGGGTGTCCAAATTTGATATTTGAATAGGACTGTGGAAAAATGGTTAATTTTGACGTCCGACTCGGAAAAAAAAATAAAAAATAAAAATATGTGAAAGTTAGGACATCAGGCGCTGATGCAGAATTTCAGAAATGGGGGTGGGAGGGGGGCACACACAGACATATATAATTTCTAAAAATGGGGTCCGGATGCTCATGACCTCCATCTGAATCTGCTACTGGACATTAAAGTTTCTATAATTAAATAATCTGTGATTCGTTGTTTAAATGTCTAATAACGGCTGTTTGCTCCTGGCTTTTCATATCACCATAAATTGATTTCATTTCAGAAAAAAAGCTATTATTGAAAGTAGACATACATTTAATAAAAAGCTCGTGAAACATTCCTAGCAAATCTGTGGTCTGAGATTTGCGGTTAACTCACTTGTTGTAAACGGTTCAAGACAATCAACCTAGTTTTTACATGGCAAAATGTCTTCACATTTCACAAAACACATTAATCTCGGAAGAAAATAACATTTTCAGTTTCACGCGTAAAACGTGTTAACAGGTAAATAGTGTTGTAATGACCTTGACTTTTACAATTTGCATTAAAAATAGTTTTTTGAAAATGAAAACAATTAAACTCTTTTTTCATTATTTGCAAAGTTTCGATTAAGTGAGATCCACAACTGCATTTCTGTACGAGAGAGAAATCATAGGATATTTAGAAATGATTACAAGATCACTAGAAATGTATTCTGGACAGCTGGACAAACGGATAAAAAGGCACAAACACCGTCAGAAAACAGAAAATATTAACTAATTAATTAAATGTCTCAATAATATTTTAGTCTTTTGTTGAAAATATAAAATAATAATAATAATAATAATAATAGTAGTTGTAGTAGTAGTAGTAGTAGTAGTAGAAGTAGTAGTAGTAGTAGTAGTAATAGTAGTAGTAGTAGTCTTAGTAGTAGTAGCAGTAGTAGTAGTAATAGTAATAGTGGTAGTGGTAGTGGTAGTGGTAGTAGTAGTAGTAGTAGTAATAGTAGTAGTAGTAGTAGTAGTAGTAGTAGCAGTAGTAGTAGTAGTAGTAGTAGAAGTAGTAGTAGTAGTAGTAGTAGTAGTAGTAGAAGTAGTAGTAGTAGTAGAAGT
>JAULBS010091572.1:0-32691 GCA_032355785.1 Symmetromphalus regularis | reverse complement strand
TTTGTTGGATAAGATATTGCATTAAGGATAGTGCTTTTAGGATTTCTGTTTGTTGGATAAGATATTCAATTAAGGATAGTGTTTTTAGGATTTCTGTTTGTTGGATAAGATATTCCATTAAGGGTAGTGTTTTTAGGATTTCTGTTTGTTGGATAAGATATTCCATTAAGGATAGTGTTTTTAGGATTTCTATTTGTTGGATAAGATATTGCATTAAGGATAGTGTTTTTAAGATTGCTTTTAGTTGGATAAGATTATAAAGTACATGTACTGTGTTCATTTCTGTTTATTGTTGGTTGGATAAGTTACAGGAATTGTTTGAGATATGTTCCATGATTAGATTATTTTGTGTGGATGCATTTTCATGTGGAAAAGAATACTGAGTCCTCAGCAATGCACAATTTTAGGGATAAAAGTTTAAATTTCATAAGGACACAAAAAAACATGCCGGGGAGAATGAAAAACTCCATGGTGTTGCCAATTACCATAAGCAATTTCAGGGGTTGCAGATAATAGTATAAGGATTTTTTTCTATTTTATTACATATCATAAGCAAAATAGATATCTTTGAAATTTATGGATGTTAGATACCAAAAAAACATACAACCTGAAAGCATACGGTTTTGTGTTCATTATTGGATTTGTGGATTTTTTTTGCACTTTTTTAAATACTTTGCATAACACGAAAACATAGATGCCTTTGAAACTTATAGATGTAAGATACCAAAAACATAAACCTGCAAGTAAAAGGACTTGTGTTCGTTATTGGATTAATGGATATTTTTACACTTGCTGTAATACTTTGCATGATACAGAAACATGGTTTGGTTGTTCGTCTATTGAATCTGGGGTGAATAATAAAACTTTAAAGCAGATTAACATGTATTCACTACTGTCACAGAAAGAAATCTGGAATTACATTTGAACAGGGTTCCCTTTCATCAGAATACAGTCTGTATTAACGTGAAAGTCGATGTGTATGAAAGTGCAATTTCGGACAGAAACATTTCAAAGAAGTGTCATCAGAAAATGGCTTAATTGTTAACATGGGACAGTAGATGGTAGTAATGAAAAGGTGTACGAGTTTGTATTAAACCTTTGAGTGGGTGACCTCAGCTACGTACTACTATGTTACAATATGTATTACTATGTGAAAGACTTACAGGGTTGGGTTATAATGTGTTAATGATAAACTGCTCTTGATATTTATGGTGACAACTGCTCAGCAAAGTGACTTTTAGGACATGTTAAGGATATTGTTTACTAGTAACCTTTCATCCATGGAATTTGTTACTAATACGTATATACAGTGGACCAGATCCACGAAGGAAAGATACATTTTGTTTGAGACAGAATGGTGGATTTTACTAATTTTGTGTGATCATTCAAAATGGGATTAAAACATGCAGAATGGTGGATTTTGTATTATTTTAATGTGATAATTTCATATAGGACTAAAATAAACAAAATGGATTTTGTATTCTAGAGTGATAATTTCATAAGGATTAAAATAGAATGATTGATTTTGTATTCTAGGGTGATAATTTCATATAGGTCTAAAACAAACAGAATGGTGGATTCTGTATTGCTTCTAAGTGTGATCATTTCATATGGGACTAAAACAAACAGAATGGTGGATTTTGTATTGTAGTGTGATAATTTTGTATAGAACTAAAACATGGAGAATAGTTAATTTTGTATTATGTCTAGTGTGATAATTTCATATAGGGCTAAAACAAACAGAATAGTGGATTTTTTAATACTTCTAGTGTGATAATTTCATACATAGGACTAAAACAGAATGGTAGATTTTGTATTCGAGTGTGATAATTTCACATAGGCAGGGTTAGTATGCACCCGGGAAAATCCTGGAAAGTGCTTTAAAACATATTCACCCTGGAAAGTGCTTAAAACTCTGGGAAAAATCAATGAGGCTAACCTGGAATTATATATATATATATCTTTTTATTTCCTCTTTTTAAAAATAATACACATGCTTTGGTGAAAATTATATATAATAGCTTCAGAAGTGTCTGCTTAATTTGATACTTGTGAAAAAGTTACTTCAGACAAAGGTATTCACACCTCTAATTAGTAAACATGTTATGTGATTCCTCTCAACATACCTTTTGATCAGGGGAAGGTGGTGGTGTCAGTTGGGGTAAGTGTCCCGGGTCCCATGGATGCCCAAGGAACGTAAAAATTGTTTTAATATGAAATAGATTTATCTCAGGTAACCAGGGGACCATATGCAGCACTCAGCCCCGGGGCCTACCGCTGCTCTCGACGGCCCTGTTTTTGATAACTGACCCAGAGGGTGACTTTGAATACTTGCCTATAATACTTGCCTATAACTTATAAGAAAATAGATAATATTTATCATGACGAGATTCGCACTTGGGCTACGCAGACGGCTTCATCTTAGAACATTAAAGTAAACAAATGACGGACTGCATTTGGTACTGTTTAATTGCCTAAGTATTTAAAATAAACATCCATCAATTAGATTTTTTCTTTTAAAAAATTGCCAATGATAAAACCAAATCTTTTGTATAAATTATGAATTCCGAAATTAGGACTATATCATAAATAGGTCTTCAGTTAATTGTTACTTCAGAAATCTGTATTCTTTCTGCCATATTTTATCATTAATATAATTTTAAAATACTAACCACCTGCTTGTTTATTGTTGATGCAAACTTTTATTGAACCAAATTAAAAACTGAACCCAGTAAAAAAAAAAAATTCTTTGTGTTCCATGCTGATCTCGGGTCAAGGTCGGGATAGCCATAGAACAATATGCGATATCACAAAACAATTTCTGTTAATACATGTTGTTACGTGGACACGCGTAGATATGTCATCATGAGGTAGTCTTGATATAACTAGCTATTCGCATCGAAGATGAAAAGATTGAACTGGAAACTATTTTGACATATACAAATCTATTCAAGCACGTGCCACGTAACTTGGTAATTGCTGCTCGGTTTAGCATTTGTAAAACTAGGAACTCAAAGAAAGTAGCTTAAACATTTTGTGTGGTATAGATATCGGAATATATTTCAATTTATTTAATTCTAAATGTACGTATATTAAAATAAATTATTGATTCTTCAGACAATAAATATTATGCAAACACCTAGATTTATTATCACCGAAAATGACAGAGGGTTATAAATAGTTCCTCGCTATTAACGTAATATTAATATTTTAATCATTATAAAAGGATTTCACTTATTATATTTAATATCTTAGATTATTATTTTCATTTAGAGTTGATTAAAAAAAAAAGTGGTAGTAATTTGTTGTTGAACATAAATTATGGGCAAGAATTATACCCATTTCACCCTCCTCTGGCAGCCATTCTTCTTCCCTATCAGGGCACTTCATCAAGATCATGGCTGCCGGAACTGGGGCGGCAGCCGCTGTCACAATATTTTGTCCAAAAGCCATTAAAATAGTTTTTTTCCCAGTATACATTTCAAAATGTTTCTGGAGAACATGCCCCTGATTTCCAGAAGAAAAAAGTAGAATGTGTTATGTTGTGACTTACATGTAGTTTTGCTTGTCTCTGTGGAATATGGTTCTAGTAGAGTTGTTTGAACATTCTAGATATTAATTATTCGTATATTTTAAGTCTAACAGTTGAAGATGCTTTAGTTTGGACTAAATATTGTTAACCTTGTTTTGGTTTTTTAACAACGCTACTAGAGCACATTGATTTATTAATCATCAGCTACTGGATGTCAAACATTTGGTTATTTTGACACATAGTCAAGTGTGAATCAGCCTCCAATGGGTTTTGAACCACTGTCATTAGTTTGAGAGTTTTAGTCTGATGTTCTACCACTGGATATTGTTAATCAGTCATAGCATCAGTCATTGATATCGTTTTTATGCTACTATACACTTAAAAATATCTGAAGTATTTGACACATGGAAGTTGGTAATAAAAAAGTTTAATTGTTGTTTTTTAATTTAGAAACAATTACTGTGTTGCAATTTTGATGTCGACATACAATTTGACTCTTCCTCATGGAATCTATTAAAAAATCACGTAAGAAAAAACCTGGATTTCAAACAAAATACTTGAACAATAGTGGACACGTGGAATACAAAAGTGAGTGGACAACTAAAGGAAATGCTACTGTGACCCGAAGTATATTGCATTCTAACAAAAAATCTGTTTCTAAACTGAAGAAGTCTGTCCGAATTTTGTCTGTCCTACGTACGTATCTAGTTTGTTATTTATTGTAGATTCATACTGCCCACAACAGCCACTCAAGATACTACAAAAAGTGGCCATTATTTAAAGGTGGTATTTATTTACAGTTTATGATACAGCCCAACCTGATTTAAGCAGCCTCCTAAAGAGAGAAACTAAAAATAGCTTCTTAAAACAGTGGCTGATTAATTCAGGTTAAATTGTACTTAATTAGTTGATTTGGGAGAAAATAAAGGTGACCCTTTAAGTTTAAGACAAGTAGCTGATTGATACAGGTTATTTTGTACTGAATTAGCTGATTTGAGAGAAAATAAAGGTGATATCTTAAGGCAAGTGGCTGCATAATACAGGTGGCTGTTTGAGTAGATTTGTGCCTGCATTGGTTCTACTAAAGTATGTATCTAAAGTGGTTGTTATGGACAGGTGGCTGTTACACAGAGTAGTATTTACAGCAGTACATTTGTTCTATTTTTCTATGGAAAGTTTTCAAAATATTTGTTATATTTTATCATGCAATGATTGGGGTTATCACTTGCTAAACTATGTTTTGAATTATGACCCTTGACATTTTATTATTTGGTTGTGACCATCAATTCACTCAGTTTTCTTGTTTACATTTAAGGTCAAGCATAAAATAACATAAAAATCTAAAACACACCAAAAACACTGTGTGGTCATACCTAATATTAATTTTTTTTAAATTTTGTTTGTGTCAGAACCTGTATGAACCAGTGGTGGTTCCAGCAATTGTGACAATCTTTGAAGGGCGAAGCCCGACCTGCGTTAGCCTGTACTTGCGCTTAGGGTTTTACAAGAAAAATATTCATTGCCCGAAAATTAGGGGTGGCATATGCCGAGTGCAACCCACCCACCCCTCCCCCATGGAACCACACCTGTGAACATAGGGACAAAATGCTAAATTCAATGATGAGAGTTTCTTAAAGTTAGGCATTTATGTGGAATTCTTGGTATGGAATAATCTTTTTATTATATATTTTTTGTTTTGTTAATATTACTAGAGTACATTAATTTATAAAGTTGATTTCACAGAAGATGAAAAGTGGGTGTCTTTTTAATACAGGTAGGAAAGACAATTTCATTTCCAGATTATAATAAAAAGAAAATGTTTTAAAAATGAGTTGTATCCCTTTGTGCGCTTTTAACTTACAACTCTTGGCTATTGTTCTGGAAAATAGGTTAATAAGTCTGTTAGCTGAGTCATTGTGTTTAAAATTTTAATTTGCCTGTTTGATGTAATATAACATCACCGGTATTGTCGAACCAAGAATGAACTCCTGATTTTTCTCTCTATTAATCCCAGTTATTTTATTGCTGATTGGTTGAATACCCCTGGAGTCAAACAGAAGCTTTCTCTCGAACCAATTTATTGGTAAGAAAAGTAAAATCAAACATGTTTAGCTCGAACAGCTAAGTCTGTCTGAAGAAATATGTAATAATTATTTATTAATTTTTCATCAACTCTTAATAACAAAGTAAGCTATTATAAATTTGGAATTAAATCTTGTGTTATTTATTTAGCACCTATTGGTAATTATCTTTCAAGCAGCCGACAGAAACATAGACGTGCTAATTACGGTACTGAACGCAATGTATTCGATGCAGGAGTCTTGGCATAAGGTGACACAAAAAACAATAGCTAATTGTTTTCATCACACCAAGTTTGTTCCCAGCTGTAACAATGACAAACTGAACAAAAATGATGCCGATGAACCAGGTGGCGACATTCCTCTGGCACACCTGGCAGAACTTAGTATCAAAAGTGGGAAGTGATTCTACAGCAGCCTAATAAAGCACGACTTTTTAAATCAAATGTTTCTAGAAACAGATTGATAATGTGTTTGTTATTTTGTATATTTTGCGATGATTAATAATTGCTACAAATGTACATGTATATCTGATCCGACATCTGACGGGACATCGTTACACTTGGCATTCGAACAATCTTGCCCCTGTTGGGTTTACGGAAATATGCGAGGTTGTCTGATTGATAATTGCTTTCAGAAGCACCTGACAGTGGCTGAAAGCATGTTTTGAATTACCTGATATGTCAAACAGATTTTAATGCACCAATAGTGTTCGAGCCAATGAAATTCTACTGTATATTAAAAATAAATAAGAAAAAGAAATTACACCAAGTGTAATATATTAAATTATCTTTTTTAATTTTTAGAGGTATATTGAACATATAATTTCCAAACTTCTTGTCAGTTTTAATGGGCCTTTTGAATGACATTATTTATAACTGACCGTTTATGTATTCTATCCTCTCAAAAGTGTCTATTATCTATGATATAAATGACAATAAACTCAATGTAAACTGAAGAGGAAAGGTATACATTTAGGTTGAAGTCAAGATAATATAAATCAATAGTTTTATAATTTGCTACATCACATAGGTATTTGAGGTTTGTGTTAATTCAGGGGTTTACCAGGCCTTTATTTTTAAAAAAGGGGTCCCTGGGACACCTGTTTCTTTTCTGATGGTCCCAACCTAAAACCTACGGGTGCACAATTTAGTCAAATGTTGCAGAAAACAGGTTTTGCGTTAAGACAAAATATTTATTCTATCTTGATTTGTATTTGTTTTATATTGAATAAATGAATTCTTTTTATGTCACTAAAATGTCCAAGTACACCCTCCACCCCACCCCCTAGTATTTATTCATTACTGAATCGATTATAAAACCAAAACATTTTTTATATTTTTATAAGTGTCCCATAGGATGAAGTGTCTCTGATTTTTGGGGTCTAGATGACATTTTATTGTGTCCTTTATGCAAGTTTTGCGAGTCCGGTAAATCCCTGGTTAATGTTTAAAATCTACAGACCCAAGTTACAAGACAATAAATACAGCCGTGTCAAGAGTGGCGCAGCCTGAGGGCCAATATGTGGCACCCTTTTTTTGCAACAATAGGTGCCCTAAAATATATAAACTTGTCTCATGACTGATAGTGCCCCTATTATGTCTTGCCCTCTCAATATTTAAACAGTTGCACTGGCCCTGAACATTATGGTATAGTACTGTATAGGAAGCTATCAATCCTGAATATGCAAAACACCCAATGGTAAATAAAATTCTAACTAGAAATCATATCATTTTTATAAGGGTTGAGGTCCTTACTCATAAAATTTACATTTTAATGTAATCTAAGATGCATTTTCAGATATGTTTTCAAAATAAATGAATAATTTCCATTACTTTTACAAATTATATCCTTAAAATATTGGCTTCTATTTGGGAAGCCTTTATTTATTGCAATTTGATACCTAGCAAATATATTGTAAAAAAAAATGGCTGCCTATTGCCTATTAATACCATTCCTGGTAACATATTTCTGTGTTTTTAGCTTTGTTTTTATACAAAACAAAGACGTGCTTTGGAACACTGCCATTAAGTTTTGCATATTCAAGGTATTTACTCCATTACTTCCTTTTTATGATCTCACCAATGATTAAAGTTGCATATATATTAGTGTTATTATCCACATTTTAAAATAAACTATAAATATTGTATGGTGAAATGCCATGCTGAAAACTTTTGTGTATGACTGCATAGACCTCAAAAATTATTTATCATGTCCAGAAACCTTCAGTAGATGCCATTAAATACACATTTTTCTGATTACCCACATACATTTACATCTTATCAGTGCTTTCATTACTTTCTGAGGTTTTTTTTAACAATACCACTAGGCCACATTGATTTATTAATCATCGGCTATTGGAAATTTTAACGTTATCAGAGTAAATCTGCTGAATTCTTTCATTAGCAGCAAGGGATCTTTTTATGCACTTTCCCACAACATAAATTACTCTTTATATATGTATCATATGATTAATAAATCAATGTGCTCTAGTGGTGACATTAAATGAAATTAAAAAATTAAATTGTGTAGGTGGAAGGGTCTCTGGTTCAACCCCACCCATCCACACACCATGGCTAAAATAATTCACTTCAATATAGTACAGGGCCCTCATTAGTTTGAGAAGTTGCAGGGTACAATAATCATGGTAGCCGGCTATCTTGGCATGCATAATATACATATATAGATATATATATATATATATATATATATATATTACCAAAAACGAAAAGTAGGCAGCGACAAAAGCTGTTATAGGTGGCAATTTACTTACCTGTGACCGGGTTCTTTTGAGGGCACTAATAGTGTATTCTAAAGTTATTTTATAAATTCTGGATTCACCCACACTATACACACCAATCTTCGCACATACCATGGCATTTGATGTATCAATCATGGGGCACTGTTTTGGACAGGAATAAACCCAATTAAAGATGGTCCACCAAGGGGATTTGATCCTAGGACCAAAGCACCTTAGGCAAATGCTCTATCAACTGAGTTAGATCTTGATCCAATAGAGGAAACTACCAAATGAATTAAACATTTTTCAGGTGCATTTGCAGAAAAGATTGGTGCGTCTAGGGTGGGTGAATCCACAATGTGTAAAATAGTTTTGGAATACACTATATTGAAGGGAATAGTTTTTAGCTGTGGTGTGTGGATGGGTGAGGTTGAACCCAAAACCCCCATACACAATCTTTTTTTGTTTGTTTAACAACACCACTAGAGCACATTGATTTATTAAACATCGGCTATTGGATGTCAAACATTTGGTTATTTTGACATGTAGTCAAGTGTGAGCTAACCTCCGATGGGTTTTTAATCATTGTCATCAACTTCAGAGTCTGACTTTCTACCATTGGATCACCAAGGCTCACCCTCACACACATAAATGTTTTTTTCTCAAAAGCAAGTACTCTTTTACTCATTGTGGCATATAATTATTCCACTCAACATATTTACTTATTTTATACAAATTATTGATCAGACAAATTGAGGACAAGTAGAGGTAAGGCTGTTTGACCTTATTGTGGGAGTGGGATGTAGCTCAAATGGTAGCATGTCTGCCTGTGAACCGGTTGGTCGTTGGATCGATCCTTCTCAGTGGACCCATTTGCAGTTTAGGCTATTTTCCGTTACAAACAGTGGTCCACAACTGGTTCATCAAAGACCATGGCATGTGCTTTCCTGTCTGTGGGATGGTGCATATAAAAGACTCCTTGCTGCTTATTGGAAATAGTAGCCTATGTGGTGGCAGTGGGGTTCCTCTAAAATACATATGTCAGAATGACCATATGTATGACATCCAATAGCAGATGATAAGATAAAAATCAATGTGCTCTAGAAGCACCGTTAAATAAAACAAACTTTACTTTACTTTGACCTTTTTTTATTATCAATTACATCTGCACAAGTCAGATGCAGAAAGTTTGTTAAGTTCTTTAATTGTTTGTGACACTGGAAGTGTTACCAAGAGTTCAATATGAAAAGCTATCCAAACAGTGCAAGGGCAACTATTTTTGTTTGCATAGCAACAGAGTTCATTTTTGTTACATAATTATAATCCATATACTGTATCATTATTTTCATTTGATAATTGACTTTCTACTGGCCTAGGGAATTTAGTAATGATTTTAAGCTAAAGCAAATATGTGTTCAGACCTTACTGTATGTCACAGGAAATGAAATAATTCCAAGCGTTTCAATAGGGCAGCGTATTTAACTGCAATTCTGTTAAGCAGGGTAATTACTTCTAACTGTGATTCTGTTCAGCAGGGTAACTATTTTTGTCTGATACCATGGATACTGTTCACATTGTGGCCATGTCATCATAAAGAACAATATATTGGTTTGTGTCAATAATTAACAAATACTTGGACTATTATCATAATTAACAGTTATTGTGTTCAGTTTGAGCCATATTACTCTCTGATATGATGCATATCACTCTCATTGATTATGTCATCATAAAAAACAATATACTGGTCAATGACATTAATAATCAAATATCGAATTATAAACTTATTTACCTGTGATTTTGTTAAATGGTGTAAATGTTTCTGTCCATTTCATGGATATTGCTCACATTGTAGTTATACCATCATATTGGCAAATGACAATATGTTAAACTCATCTTATGAACATTGATGATGGTCGTATAACATCAGGATTCTTGTGGAGAATGATTCACAGGGTTCACAAAATCCAGCAGCTCCTTGATCTGGCCAGACATTTTTTTGGTCTGGAATATTCCAAAGTTCTTATTACTGTAATACAAAGAGTACAAAACCAATCATTTTGGAGGACATGTCTGTTGAAACAACAGTAACATAATTGGATTATAGAAAACCTGTTGTTCACAATTCAAAATAATTCTGTATTTAATTCCAACGTGATTTTTATTTAACTGTTTTTACAGTCTTTAGGGAATGCTTGCAGTGATTTATGGTTTGATGTAAGCGTATTATAAAGGTTCCCCGACTTCCCTTGGAGAGCATTCTTGGAATATAAAGGCTTAATGTTAATAGGATTTTGCGATTTGTGATGGACTTAATACCCTCTACAAATTATGTTGTGTCTGATTTCATTTTCCTACCACTAATTTATAATTGACATCTTGTATTGACATATATTTTATGTTCTTACACTATGGGGTTTCATCTGTGAAGTACAAAGACATTCAAAACCAAGGATATCTCATTTTGTTTCATATTAAAAAAAGGTATAAGTCTGAATTTATTATCTTCTGCTGTGATGAGGCAATCTAGGTGAGAAAGGTACCAAAAATTAACAGGACATCTGACTGTATGGAAACAGAAAAATAAATAATGTTGACAAAATGTCAAGCCAGTGAACCAAAAAGGATTCAAAATTTATTATCTGGTGTGATGAAGCAAGCATTGTGTGTAAAGTACCCAAAACCAGCAGGTCTCCTGAGCATGAAAAATTGGGAATATAACTGATGTCGATAAACTCAGTCAATCAGATGAGCCAGAAATGTTTCTATGAAGACCCACCTGGTATGTTATGCAGCAGAGTGAAAAATTAACATATAAAACCTATTCTACAAGATTTTATGACACATATACAGTTATGTTCTGGGAATGGAGCATATGAATTGACTTCATCCAACTGTCCAGTGAGAAATTCATGACTAGATTGGTAGAGTGAGTGTTCAGATCTGAGAATCAGTTTAGATTTTATGTACACATTGTATTCATCTTTTTACCTACAGATAAAGATCTGCTGTTACTGTTGAAAGACATACATTTTTAATTTAGCCAGAAACATTTTTAAAAAGTGGAAAATATTTTCACTGCTTTAAGTGCTGGAATATAAAGGAGACAAATTTACACTGGAAGTTGTGTGATTTGGATAAGGGTTTTAAATTGTGGAGGAGATATTATTTTATTTAATTGAATTTTATAGAATATTTTTTTAAACATTTAGAAAATTTGTCAGAATATGGACTGGTTTTGGTTTCATTGGAACAAAATAATAAATGTTAATAATAAAGATTTAAAACTGACATTATCAGAAGCTCATTAATACACTTTAATTTTGATTAAAGTTTATTTGTTAAGCAAGTCTTATACCTTGTCCAGCTGTATTTCAAAAAAGATAAGCATAGAATATTCTATCTTTAAAAAAAAGAAAAATTTTAACATTTGTATTTAAACAAATTCAGATACAGTTTGTGTACTGAAAAAAACCTCTTTTTGAGCCTGTTTGTGAGTGCGTCCACTTTGTCCAGACCAAGGACAACTGTGACACTTTGTTGTAAGAATACAAAGTGATCATGGCAAATAAATATTCCAAGAGGAGCATGTCTGTGCAGTTTTCTTCAGATATTCTCAAAACCTCTATCTTGAAGTCTAGTTCATTTGCTACACAACATGAAGTTACGAGGCGGCATTCATTATTCCATGGAAAAGCCAGTCGCAAATTTTCACTACCCAGTTTTCGTTTTGATACAGAGTTTGGTTCCAAGAGAAAATCAAGTAGGTTTTTGAAGAATTCTATCTTGCATGATTAACTTTTTGTGTATTTGTTAATAATATTCAAAGATATGGATTTTGAATCTTATGCTTTATTAGAAAACAATTCTCAAGATTTTAGGGTCATACTCATAAATGTTTTCTTCCTGAGATTGCAGAATGGCTGAAAAAGGTTATAAATAGAATTTATTTTATATTGGAAAAAAATGTATATAGTAAATGATGGTGGTGTAGCAAGTATCTACATGAAAGGCCCTACTGAAATCTTGTTTAACAGATAGTTCTATCTTTTACTTCAATATATATTTAATGAAAAATAGTTTTATTATATAGATTTCAGATCATACAAATTTTTTTTTAGAATTAACTATCTCCTAAGAACAATATTATAGTAATTGACAAAATATAATTTTTGAGATACCAGTAATTGCAAATTTGAAATGACCTTGCAAATCAAAATGTTAAATTATTGACATTACTGTTTGTTATCTGCCTTACATTCAGGACCAAATAGTTAGTGAGCGCTCTTCAGACTAGTTTTTGTGCTTTAGGTATAAACCCAGTGAGAATGTTTAGAACCAGTGTAATCACTTCATAGTGCCCACTAAGCAAGGCAGACACAGCCGTTTAAATACTGGTGAGGTGGGGAGAATGTTTAGAACCAGTGTAATCACTTCATAGTGCCCACAAAGCAAGGCTGACACAGCCATTTAAATATTTGAGAGGTGGGGAGAGCAAGACTGAATAGTCATGTCATTTGAAGGGTGCCTACAATGTACTCAATAAACGTACCACATGCAAATCCTTAAAAGAAAAAAAAAGTGCTGGCCCAGGAAAAATAGACCTGTCCTTAAAGTAAGGCTGTGGGATCCAATTGGAACATTTTATTGTTTGGGAGCATGGGGGGAAAGGTTCACATCTAAGATCTGTTTCAGTGAAATTACATAAACATTAGCTTGCAAGTTGGTTTCTGACAAGACTTCACAAGTTTGGCTCTGTTAGAAGGCAGTTTTACTTGACAAGAAGTTTACCCTAGGGTGTGGCCCAAATGGGAGCAATTAGTCCAATTGCCTGAAGTCTGATCCTGGTACCATGGTTACAAGTGACATTCAGTGACAAAATTTCTGTTCGTTACATTATACATTTGATCTCAAGGGATGTAATATAACCTGAACAAATGCCACTCACAAATATTTTAAGATTGCTCTATGTAATATATAATGTTTGAACAAAATAAAACTATCAAATATCTCATTATAATTTTACATACTGTCTGCTTGTCACTTACACTAAAAATAATTCCTTTGTTCACTAAGTTATCGACTTGTGAGTTTCGATCAACAAGACAAAACCATTCTACACCAGTAGACAAGACTGAAAATCTACCCACAAGCCAACTAAAATATTAGTTCCTGTCATTGACAGTTGTTCATTAAATGGAAAACTGTTGACAAGAGAATTCTATGAAGATCAATATATAAGAATGTGCATTGTTGTCCCTGATTCCTATCGACAATTTCTTTTGTGTGCTGGAAATGAAAGTCTTGATATGGATAGTAATAGAGAAATAAAGGACTTGCTTTCTGTTCAGAATCTCAAACTGTGAAGAGTTTTGTTATGAATAATTTTTGTTTTATTCATTTTGTTATATCTACTCTCACCCTTCCACTTCTTTAGAGTTATAATAAATTGAGATGGTTTAATAATAAATTTCAGGGAGTTTTATACATAAATTTCAAAATCATGCAATTTCTTAATAAAAAAGTACTTTATAGCAACTTATATTCTCATCATTTTCTTTATTAAAATACATGTTGAAAATACCCATTATTAATAAATAATGGATCTGCTAGAAATAAGTATTCAAATAAAGAAATTATTAATAATGTGAAACTTTAAAAGTACCAAAATATCAGTAATACCTATGAATTATACTGTCTAATAATAGGATTGGTCCTTTTAACATAATTGTGTTACGATATATAAATATGACTGAAGTACCATTAAAATATGCTTGGGAGGATTTATGGTGCTTCATAAAACAGCGGAGGAATGATACGTAAAGAAGAAAGTACTTAGCAGACGAATGCGTTTTCAAGTTTTATGTTTTTGTTAGTTCTAGCCCTAATTGTATAATTGTGTGTCAGTAAACACACATGCATGCAGTTAACTATATGGTAGTTTATATGGATAACTGTCTGGTAATATAACTTTTTATAACAACCCGAAACGAACGTGTTTTTAACACTAACGGCGTGATGCTTTTTTTTGTGTGCTTGACAATTGTCGAATGTTTCTTATTTGCCTTAATACTAGTATTAATTATTATTTCATTATTTTTATATACCACAATTGTTAGATATGTTTGAATTGAGCAAACTTAATACAACGTAATGGTAAAAATGGAGATTAGTAAGTTTGCGTATGGTATACGGAAATAGAACTCATCGAAAATAGGTCAGTTTATGATCTAATCTGAAGGTAATCTAAACCATTAATAGCTAAGTCATACTAAGTGACGAATTCAGAATTTGATGCTAATAAATATAATTGTTATATGGACATGATAATTATATTTACTAATAGATGTTCTCTGATGTATATCTATTATCTGCCAAATTAAACATTTATAAAAATTAAAATACAGAATATTGATTTTATGGGAATCTAAAATGATTGCAATGGCATTGGCATTGAAATTAGATTGCTGTTTTTCTATAATATAATACAATTCATGTTTTTTTAAAAATAAAAGTGTTTGTTTCATAACTAATAGTAATACATGTATTTCTTGTTTGAATTTCATTTTGTGTGGTTTACTTGGTAATTCTTCCTTTCTCATTCCAAATAGTTGTCCATCATGAATGATGGTGGCATGGGTGTCATGTCTTAGAGAAGGTTACATATAAAAGACCTTGAGGTGCTAATCATAAAGAGTAATTTATACAGTGGATTTTAATTTTATTTTTCAACATTCCCAGGGCTGGATCCATAAATGTTGAAAGAGGTAGAAAAATAGTGTTAAAAACTTTTAATACTGAGAATTGAAAGCAAATTAACATATAATTATGAGAGGGGGGGGGGGGGTGAAAATTTGTTTTCTGACAGGCCTGTTATAATAAGTTTTGTTTATTTAAATTTTAATGAAACAAATAAAATTGATATTATGTTAAAAATAAAATTGTAAAAAAAAAGAAGAAGAAAAGAAAAAGGCATGAACATAAAGTTATTATTTAAAAAAATCATATTTGGAATGTGTTTGTGATATCCCAATACATTAAACTTCTTCCAAAGAGAATGTATCTTTATCAGCATAGATTTATGAATGATACTGCAGATGGCTATATTATATACTGTAACTCAATAAAGTTAAGTAAGGTCCTGTATATATTTTTTGGCGTTCTTCAAACCATTCCTAAAAACACATTTTAGTAAAGTTTTCTTAAATGCTTGAAGTAAGTGCACGTATTACAGGTCAGGATTTGTTTTCTGAAATGGCATATAAAAATCATCTGTGGTCAAAACTGTGAAGTAATATAACACTAGCAAAAAAAATAACAAAAAAAGTATAATGGTCCTTTTTTAATTTTGTGTATATAATAATATTATTTTTTTAGAATTCTATTTTTCAGTTGCCAGTTATTTTCTTTTTAATCCTATGACCTCAATACAGAATTTTTTTTTTTTTTTTTTAATGTAATCTTACAGTTACAGTGTTTTTGTTGTTGTTGTTATGTGATATATATATATAATTATTTTAAATTGAATCTCAAGTATCAGCTTGCACCAGTGAAATCATAAAAAAACCTTAATCCTGGGTCTGTTCATGCTGTGATTGTATAAATGAAGGGAACATAGTAAATGATTCCTTTTCAATACGGTATTCAGGGATTTCATAGTTCACTTCACACTGTGTAATGCAGTCATTATTTGCAATGTAGTAAGACAGTTATGTATTTTTCATACAGCGGACATATCATATTTTAACAACTGTATTTGAAACGACCATAGTGTGACCCCCAATAGCCGATGTTTACTTTTGTGCTGGGGGGTCGTTAAATAAACAAATAAATAAATAAGTATTTGAAACGAGATGGTGACACTATCTGATGGATCAAATGGTTGCTTTTCAACAGTTGTTAAGGATTAGATTGTCAGTTGCTGTGGAATGGATTTTTATTTGTATGTTGTGTTGGTAACACAGCCTTGTTTGGTTTGTGGATTTGACGACTTATCGTGACTAAATTCTTTTGAGATAAGATTGGCTGGCATCATCATTGGAGAGTTTGTATACTGGTCTAGTTTATTCAAGACTTTCAAGGATTGGTCTGCACTGGGTTACAGTTGGGAGTTGAAATATTTTGAAGATATTCTTTTTGAATGTTTGTTATTTACAGCATTTCTGTGTGATTTCTGAAGTTTAAAAAAACTTAAGGTTGTGGCTTTACATTATTAATTATGATTTTTTTTTAATGTTTTGCACTTGGTTTCTTAAATTTGTGTAATATATTTAAGTTTCATCATTCCAAGATAAACAATTTACTGTAGAATGAAATAATTATGTCTAATGATGAGTGAAATTCTTTTTATAATATAGTTGATAATGTTATTTGTTTAATTAGGTTGAGATATTACCCTCATACTGGTGTTTGAGAAAAGTATTTTAAATAATTGTTATAATACTATTAGTATTTTATTTGTTTCATACATAAATTTCCCGTCTGTCTAGTTAATGTCCAGAATATATAAATAATTTTTCTGTGAACAGATTAATCTAAGTACAGATATAATTATGGATATAATTTTTTGGGAGTGGGTAGGGTGGGAATAAAAAAAGAAACTTAAAAAATCAGTTAATGTAAGCTAAAAATTGAAAAATATTCATAAAACATAATTCGATACCCGACAAAAAAAATCCATTCCCAAATTATATTGCTTTTAACATCAGTTACACAGAAAATAAATTATATAATTGGTGTGTAAAACTAATAAAATTATGTTTGACCTGTTTCACATTTGAACAAGCCAGAAAAGCTTCCCCATGAACTATAGGTGATATTTCATCTTAATATTAAGTAAAAAATCAATTGGCCAATTATGGATTGTTGGTCAGATAATATGCTTTCTGCCCAGGTGAAAGATTAATGTCAATATTTAAGTCTATTGCTTGCCAGTGATTTATCTCATGACAAAATCAATATCCATCAAGTAGCACCTTCTAAATCTAACTTGTATCTGTAGCAGTCCATAGTAACCGGTTATTCTTGTCAAACTACATTATTGTATGAGCTGCTTTATATCAGTATAGTGGAATGATTTTGTGTTTTGGATATGCATGTGTATATGGTTGTGTACCTGCACTTGTGAATGAAATAACGTAACAAAGTTAATCTGTTTATTTTCAGTAATTTTTTTCTTTTTTTATATAAATTTATTTGTCTTACTTTTTAATTTTGTTATTATTATTATTATTACCAGTACATGTATTATTATTATTTCATATTTTAACATTCTGTTGACAGTTACGTTTGGACATATCAGATAGAAACTATTTTGATAATCAGTAGATGTGATAAGTTGTGTGAACAAAAAAATTGTATGCTGACTATTTTGGAGGTATTTTGGTTATGTTGCATTTTTACTATTTTTGCTATAGCTTCGTTTTAAATATTTAATATTTTGGCAAGGTTTTGACACCATGTAATGTATTTGGATAGTTTTTTGGTAGAAACTAATTTGATCTTTAATAGATGTATATTTTGGTTATGTTTGTACATGTATGATTATGCTGCATTTTGACTTTGGTTTTTGCTATATTTGACTTCGGTATTTTGACTTTTTCTTGGTAGAAACTAATTTGATCATCAATAGATGTGTATTTGTGTTATGGTTGTACATGATTTTGGTACATTTGGACTTTGGTTTTGACTATATTGTACTTTGCTTTAAATATTTTGATCATATTTTAGCAAGGTTTCGACACCATGTAATGTATTTGGTTTGTCTCTTGGTAGAAACTAATTTGATCATCAATAGATGTGTATTTTGGTTATGTTTGTACATGATTTTGCTAAAATTTGACTTTGGTTTTTGCTATATTTGACTTCGTTTTAAATATTTTGGCAAGTTTTGACACCATGTAATCTATTTGGACTGTTTCTTGATAGAAACTAATTTGATCATCAGTGATATGTGTTCAAGTGAAAAACAACATTTCAGTATGCTGTTTCCAAACTCACAGCCTCTATTCATTGTTATTCAGATGGCAGTTACCGGTAATTGACATTGTGTCAGAACAGTATAGCATGCAGGATATTTTTAATTCATTTGAATGTTAAAGCATGGGAAAATAGAAATTATATTTATATCTTGATAACTTCAAATACTAGTATTTACTTTCATTTTTTACTTTAAGAAGTAAAGCTCAGATTTGTAACATTTGATTTTATTATATAACCGACAGTTACAAAGGATAGTGAAGAAATAGGTTTCTTATAAAGTTTGTGTATATTTTGAGCCATAATTATATTATGTTTGCCCAAATATTTAATGAATTGTACAGGCATTTTTATTTGAGAGGTAATTGCTGTGTTAATACTTAAAATTGGATTTTTCTTTCATTTGTAATTAAAATTGATATAAATATAGATGTATGCAATAGACACTTAGCTGTTTAAATTAGTTATTTATAAGGTGGACAAAATGTGCTACATGTAGTTTTGATAAAACAAGATTAGACCATAAAATCAACCAGATTAGACTATAAAATCAAACATATTTTTGGATAAAGACCGATTCTGATTTAAACTATGTGAAATGTTAGTGTGTTCTACTTTGTTGTTTTATTATGAATTAAAAAAAAAATTATTCTGGTTAGAAATGAAATACAGTGTATGGATATAAGTTCAGTGGTTACGTTATAAAAATGGATTGTTATTTCTTTGGTAAATTTTGGAAATATTTTGGTCTTATTACATAATTATGTATACAAAAATAATTGTAAGTTATTTGTTCAACATAAAATGGTAAAGATGCTTATTTAATTGTATTTTCTCAATACAGTTCAAGGTTTTATTAAGATCAGGTGCAAATAAATTTTAATAGTACATGTACCTATTTCATTATACTTTCTTTATACATTTTCAAGGTTTTATTCAAATAAAAATGTGAAAATCCTTCATATGTGTTATTTTAGTGAAATACAGCTTTTATGTGAATGCATAGCATGCTTTTATGAGAGGAATATTTCATGCTTCATGATTGATTGCTGTAACTAATGAACACTGGACGTCGTGCAAGTCGCATTCAACATCACCATAAAAAAGAATGGCAACCTCCTGTTATACGTAAATCTTCTCTTACCCGTGGTAAGTTTCTGTACTAGAATGTCCATACATGCATGCATTCTCTCTCTCTCTCTCTCTCTCTCTCTCTCTCTCTCTCTCTCTCTCTCTCTCTCTCTCTCTCTCTCTCTCTCTCTCTCATAATGAATCTGTACGATATGGACTTGAAAGAAGTCACTTGACAGTAGGAGTACAATGACATACCGGTATATTGTATATTGCAATACTTGCCGAGCACGATATGGTTTCATGTATCATGATATATCTACCTAATGAGTATCCATCTTATAAAACCTATGACTATGACACTAAGTTGTAAATGAAATTACAGCCAATTTATATTTGTGGTTTTGTGATGTTTTTTTATTCAGAAATTCCGGAAGTATAAAACTATATATACCTAATCAATCATCACCACATGAAGTATTGGTCTCGCAGCGGCTAAAGGCTACAACTTAATTGAAACATATAAATCTACTATGTCTATATATTCTTTTATTTTATCAGAAATTGATACATGTCTGCATGCCTGAGATATGTTTAGTAATTAGTATGATACCGTAGTATCAAAATATGACTATCACATATTGGTAATTGATCAAACTGCATTGCAATATGGGTTTGCTGTATCACAATATATCACAATACTGTTTTGGTCTCCACTTCACAGCGATGAAATATAATTCCATCGATAAAACAATTTTTAACTGCAAATGTTTATCTTTCGGTCGGTTATCTGGTACTTAAAATTATCTAGGCACAAGTCTGGTGATTGATACTCTACCATAGAATTAAATTTAACCTAGAGAATTAAAAAGTAAAATAATTTCTTTACTCAGTACAGTCAGACCAGTTTGTGGTGCCACCTGTATTGAACAGTTACCTTGTCTTAAAAGGTCATTTATTTTCTTCCAAATCAGCTAATTTCGTTCAATATAACCTATATTAAGCAGGTACCTATCTCAAAGAGGTCACATTTTATTACTCCCATTGAGTGCCTACACAAATTGCTGAAAACAATCATTTCATATTTTATGAGAAATTTATTTCACATAACTGATTTACCGTTCATGTAAAATTGGCTAAATAAAGTTTCTATATCATCTTTTCTCAGAATACAAACAGCTTAACTGATTTCCGACATGTATAATTATAATTAAAATTTACATGTATCAGAAAGTTCAAATACCAGTTAAGTTAGAATACTTATGTTGGAAAGTGTAATGTATTCTCATTGGTTGTTAGATGTCACCAAAGGGAATTCCTTCAAAATGCAGCCAGTCAGAAATTGCGATGCTTCCATTAATAAATTATTATTATTTTTTTTTTTTTAATTAATTAAATGTTTTATAAATTTATTTATTTTTAAATTTTGTTATTATTATTATTTTTACATGTATTATTATTATTTGGTATTTTAACATTCTGTTGACAGTTATATTTGGACATATCAGATAGAAATTATTTTGATAATTGGTAGATGTGACAAGTTGTGTAAAAAAAATCATGTTTGAATGTTGACTATTTTGGAGATATTCTGGTTATGCTGTATTTTTTCTTTGGTTTTTGCTATAAATATTTTGATCATATTTTGGCAAGGTTTTGACACCATGTAATGTATTTGGACTGTTAGAAACAAATTTGATTATCAATAGATGTGTATTTTGGTTATGTTTGAACATGATTTTGCTGCATTTTGACTTTGGTTTTTGCTATATTTGACTTCGGTTTAAATATTTTGGCAAGGTTTTGACACCATGTAATCTATTTGGACTGTTTCTTGGTAGAAACTAATTTGATCATCAGTAATATGTGTTCAAGTGAAAAACAACATTTCAGTATGCTGTTTCCAAACTCGCAACCTCTATTCTTTGTTATTCAGATGGCAGTTACCGGTAATTGACATTGTCTCAGAACAATAAAGCATGCAGGATATTTTTAATTCAGTTGAATGTTAAAACATGGGAAAATAGAAATTATATTTATATCTTGATAACTTCAAATATTACTTTCATCTTTTCCTTTAAAAAGTAAAGCTCGGATTTATATATGTTTGATTTTATTAGATAACCACTGACATTTATATAGGATCGTGAAGAAATAGGTTTCTTATAAAGTTTGTGTATAGTTTGAGACATAATTATATTATGTTTGCCCAAATATTTAATGAATTGTACAGGCATTTTTAATTGAGTGGTAATTGCTGTATTAATACTTAAAGCAGGATTTTTCTTTAATTTGTAATTAAAATGGATGTAGATATAAATACAGATGTATGCAATAGACATACATTGTAGCTGTTTAAATTAGTTATTTATAAGGTGGACAAAATGTGCTACATGTTGTTTCGATAAAACCAGATTAGACTTTAAAATCAGTCAGATATAAATTTATATATTTTTGGATAAAGACCGATTCTGATTTAGACTGTGAAATGTTAGTGTGATCTACATTTTTTGTACTTTGTTCTTTTATTATTATTATTATTATTTATTTTTTTTGTTTTATTTTTTTTGCTGGTTAGAAATGAAATACAGTGTATGGATATCAGTTTGGTGGTTAGTTTAAAAAAAAATGGATTGTTATTAGGTAAATATTTTGGTCTTATTTCATAATTATGTACATACAAAAATAATTATAAGTGATTTGTTCAACATTAGAATTGTAAAGGTGCTTATTTAATTAAATTTTAATAGTACCTATTTAATTATACTTTCTTTATGCATTTTCAAGGCTTTATTCAAACAAAAATGTGAAAATCCTTCACATGAGATGTTATCTTAGTGAAATACAGCTTTTTCTGTGAATGCATAGCATGCTTTTATAAGAGGAATACTTCATTCTTCATGATTGATTGCCGTAACTAATGAGCACTGCCACTGGACGTCGTATAAGTCGCACTACACATCACCATAAAAAAGAATGGCAACCTCCTGTTACACGTAAACCTTCTCTTACCCGTGGTAAGTTTCTGTTCTAGAATGTGTATACATACATGCATTCTCTCTCTCTCTCTCTCTCTCTCTCTCTCTCTCTCTCTCTCTCTCTCTCTCTCTCTCTCTCTCTCTCTCTCTCTCTCACAATGAACCTGTACCATGTGGACTTGAAAGAAGTCACTTGACTGTAGGGATACAAAGGATATACCAGTATATTGCAGTACTTACCAAGCGCAATACATACCACGATATGGTTTCATGTTTTGCGATATATCTGCCTAATGAGTATCCATCTTATAAAACCTATGACTATGACACTAAGTTGTAAATGAAATTACTTAAATACAGCAAATTTATATTTGTGGTTGTTTTTTTTCTCCAGAAATTCTGAAGTATAAAACTTAACTATATATACCTCATCAATCGTCACCACATCAAGTATTGGTCTCACAGCTGCTAAAGGCTACAATTTAATTGAAACGTAAATCTACTGTATATATGTATTCTCTTATTTCATCAGAAATTGATACAGGTCTGCATGCCTGAGATATGTTTACTAATTAGTATGATAGTATCAAAATATGACTTTATCACATCTTTGTAATTAATCAAACTGTATTGCAATATGGGTTTGCTGTATCGCAATATATCACAATACTGTTTTGGTCCCTACTTCACAGCAATGAAATATGATTCCATCGGTAAAACAATTTTTAACTGCAAATGTTTATCTTTCGGTTGGTTGTGTGGCACTCAAAATTATTTAGGCACAAGTTCGGTGATTGATCCTAAGACTTCGGAATTCAGGTATTCAGGTAGATACTCTACCATAGAATTAAATTAACCTCAAGAATTAACAGGTAAAATAATTTCTGTACACAGTACAGTCAGACCTGTTCATGGTGCCACCTGTATTGAACAGACATCGTGTCTTAAAGGGTCACTTTTATTTTCTTCCAAATCAGATAATTTAGTTCAATATTTAACCTATATTAAGCAGCTACCTATCTCAAAGAGGTCACATTTTGTTACTCCCATTGAGTGGCTGCTTCAGACAAGTTTGACTGTAGGTATATATAAAATACATTAGCTTTGTTATGTGTTGACACGTACTGTTGGACTTAGCAGTCTAAAATTGCACTTAATTAAATTGAATCTGTTGAAATCTGGGCAATCATATATATATATAATCTGTAATGCAAGTAAACCCATGTCAGACCCATAGGAACCACTTTGTGGGGGTGGGGGTTGGAGGGGCACTGATGGTTCAGGTACAAACTGTATAACATTTTGGTTACAATGTCAAACATTAATGTGATTTTTAAAAAGTGGGAAGGGAGGAGTAAGGCACATGCCCCCTGCCCCTCTCCTCCGGTTCTTACAGGCCCGCATGTGTTCAGTGTCTAGCGCATGTGCTTCATAATATTCAGACATTACATTCAGGTGAATTCAGTATGACTATTTTAGGTGATCATGTTTATATATAGAGCATGCTAGTCTCAGTCTTGTATGTGTCATGAAAATCAGCAGCTATGTTTCATCAGATTTATATTACTAGCATTTTTTGTATTTTATGAAGTATATGCATTTGTATGTAGTGACCATTACCTTTGACCTCAGATTAAAAGCCAAACCTGCTTTAATGTCTATAAGAATCGGGCCATCTAGATAACAGTCCCTTAAATGGATGAGTGTATAAAAGTATACTTGCACTAATGCAGTTGACTGTTCATTATTTATCCACCAAGTACCTTCATCAGGAATGTACAAGAGTAAGTTATATCAATTATTTGAAAACCAATTACAATCCCTACATTTAAGAAAATGTCCATGGCAAAATAAATGCTGTGGAGAAATAGTGTCCATGGCAATTTTAGCATTCACATGTTTCCAACTCAGTTTGCTAAGGAAAAAAATATACACCTGTTTGCTGGATACATGTCCTTAGATTGTGTATGGTCTATTGATAACAACCAAACACTCGTGCAACTTCTGGTATAGATTATCCTGCTTGGAGCTTGCCCATGGTGCACTGTGGGTCATTATTTGATGGTCTGGGCATTCTGTCATTTTTATTTTATGAAATCTTTAAAAATGTTTTTCTGTGTACCACAAATGATATGCATACAGCCATACCCAAATGGCAAGGATTGGATGATCACGTGACCTTCAACACATGCATTTCATGGTTTTCACAAAATGGGCTATGCATGTTCATTATCTCGTGTAACTAACAACTGGGTGTGTGTGCAAAAAGAAGCCAGCATCTGGAGAACACATAATTTACTTATTGGGATAGATTAAAATGCAGTGGGTTAATGCATGTAACTTTTTTGAAAGATCATTTTTCTTTTTTGTTTCAGTATATTAACTGGTGTGACAGTAATGTTTTTAATGTCTGGAACAAATTGATATCGAAAAGTTTGACCAACAAAGCAAAAATAATTATTTCTAGGCTTGATAACCTGTCTAACTCCTCTAGCGTTCATGAAGACCTGGTTATCCATTCATAGACTGAGGTGTCCATTTGTGTTTATCTAACATCAGTGGTTTTAGTTAATTTGTTTCAAGTCAGTATATTGTGTATAATTATGTTTAAAGTCATTGATTTGTATGTATATATGTTAGAAAACAAAATGTATATATGTTAAGAAAAACCTTTGAAGTTACCACGCTGTGACCCCCAATAGACAATGTTTCCTTTTATGCTGGGGGGAGGGGGGGGTCATTAAATAAATAAAGAAAATATATCTGGTTTTATGGTTTATTTCAATTTGTTCCAGATCGATTGCGGAAAGGTAAACGTGATGGAACACCAGATAAGTCTGGTACTCCATCTCAAGAGGCACCTGACGAACGACCTCCATCTAGAACCTTTATATGGAATGAAGAGATTGAAAAATTACAGATAAAAGATGAAGAACTTCAAAAGGTCTGTTGTTAATAAATACGTTTTGCAAGTGGCATGGGAAGACATTTGATTTTAATAGTTTTTTAATTGAGCCTTAATTTTAAACATTTCCAGAGTTCATTCAGTGCTTCTGAGTACAGAATTGATTCATGTGAATATTTTTTAATTCTGGTTCACAATGGCACCAACCATTTATGAGTTCAACAATACTTGTCAGACTAAAAATATTTCTCAATAAATAACATAAAATTTATTCTGCTATGAAAATACAAAATGAAAAAGTGTTCACATTTTTATTGTTGAATCTTACTGACTGAAATGCATGATTGAATACCTTGTAAAATTTCTAAGAAAGTATCAATTTTTGAAGTTATAAATTGTTTTAAAATATACTTAATGATTTGAACTTCACAGTGAGTTACAACTTTAATAATGTTTGTGTCACTGACAGTGTTTAAGCTGTGGGTAGTTGAAAGTGTGTATGAGAAAACAGGCTACATAAATTTGGACCATAAATCTTTTTATTATATTTCAGCTTCATGAATTAAAAGATCTGTCAGAGCGCCGCAAGACACCGATTGCAACAAATGTTGTGGTACGAAAACTCAAACCAGCAACAGAGTGGGATAAACCTAAACCAAAGATGTAAGAAAAATACAAGAAACTTACTTTGTGTGGTGTTTTTATGTAGGTGAAATAGGTGTGCAGATAGTGTCAGCCAATTCGCCAAATGCAAATGAAAATTCAGAAAGACTAGTTTAAAAAATATAACCCTGAATTTGATGTGTGACAGAAGTTTCTTGACTGATTTTTCTTTTTCTTTATATGTCATTACTGTTGTTTCACCCATTTTA
Source organism: Symmetromphalus regularis (assembly GCA_032355785.1). Classification (NCBI taxonomy): domain Eukaryota; kingdom Metazoa; phylum Mollusca; class Gastropoda; order Neomphalida; family Neomphalidae; genus Symmetromphalus; species Symmetromphalus regularis. Next base: position 6,540 of record JAULBS010091572.1, on the reverse strand, counting down.
AATTAGTATCACTATAAAGTGAACAAACGTAATAAAAAAAATCTCTGTGTGTTTTAGGTACAACAGATTAACATTTGAAATAGAAGTTTTTATAATAACAATATTATATATTGTTCTCGCTTAGTAGAAATTGCAACAAATGTTGTGGTACGAAAACTCATGCCTGGTAAATATTGGATTGGACTGCTCCAGTGGAATAGAAAGAAATTTTCCATTTCTGGAAGGATAATGTTAAAACCTATTATTTTAAATGTCATTGTTTAAATTTTATATTTATATATATAGTAAATAGAAAGAATAATGGGAGTGAGCAAATCAGTTTATAAATATAAATCTTTTTTTTTTTTTTTTTCAGTGTAACAGTTGCCAAGCCAGCTCCACCTAATGCCCCTATCAAACCACTGGATCATTCTGGTACAGTGATTTCTTTGAATCAGATTTATATTTTACTGACGGTTTTGATTTTTAAATACACTGTTTTTCAAAGTTGCTCATTGTTTTATAAGAGCAATAATTTCACTTGTTTTTTTTGTTTGTTTGTTATTTTGAGCTTTTTGAGAAAAAGTTTGTTTTCCATTATATTTTTTTACACAAAAATAATTATCCATTAGATATATTTTAAAACAGCAGATAATTGTTCTATTTCGTGTTTTTATTGATAGTTGGGAGAAATGATTAACCCACTATTTCATAATTAAAAAAACAAACACTTTCAGACACATGCCTTTTTATTTTAAAATGTTAAAACACTTGGTTTTAGATGTTTCTTTGTATTTCAGGTTTTGCTGGTCCACGATACAAACGTGATGGGTCTGTTATTCCTCACAGTATTCTGGGTTCATATGAACATTTTCACAGAGAGGCTGTCAAACGTGGAGATTTGATAGTAAGTTGGATGGTCTCAATATTTCAACCTCTAAGAGGCAGAATGTGCTCTAAATTTTGTCACTGTTAAAGTGCTGTGTGTGATATTCATCATTAAAATTAACTGCTTTCCGCCCCTTCAGTTTGATAATTTCCAAAAGATTGTTAGTGCTCAATTTTTAGATGAGTCCAGGAGACCGAAACTTGCTAAAACTATATTGGATTCTCAGTTTTCACAGTATATGAATATGACAGTCTCAGCTATTTATTATTTTTATCTATGGAATGCATTAAGTCTTGCTTGATTGGATTGGAGCTATCTTATAGTTAAGAAAAAACATCTTTCACGCTTGTAAGTTTTTCTAGATAACTTAAAAAAACTAAAATGAGGTTAACCTTTTTTCAGGATTTGCCATCTGCAAGATTAGACGACTTTCAGGGTGAAGTTCCAACTGTTAAATATGAGAAATCAACAGCTGACAGACTTGGTCAAAAGAAGGCAAATGAAAACAATGCCTTGATAAACTGGCAGATGAAAATGAGGGAGAGAAAACTTCAGCAAGGACATATATCCAGTTTAGTATGGTTGAATTTAAAATAGGGAGATATATTCTGTCTAACACAGAAATTTGTTAAAACCAGATAAGAGTTTGGTCTTAAATAGGTTTATAACAAAAAAAATTTTAATTCTCTAAGCTGGTGTTTTATCTAAACCAGTATGTTTGTTTGGTTACAGAAAGATCAGGTTTAGGCAATTCTACTTTTATTTCTTTCAACATTACAGCTTTTGAATGTTTCATTGCAATCTTTTACACTCATGTAACATCACTCGGTCTTGTTTCAAAGTTGAGTTTTATTTTCAACCATAATAGTTGCATTTATTATGGAATTTTTCATCCTATAACTTTTGAACAATTAAATTCTATATATTTCATTGAACAGTATAACTCCAAATACCTTTTTTTGTTAACAAAATGTAACATACAGATTAAAAATATTTGTGATTGAAAGTCATAGCTAACTTAAGATGTTTGTTTTAGAAAATTTGATGGATCATAACGTATCATTTTTTTCCAGAACTGTTAGAAAAGCAACCAGAAGATCTTGCCATGAATCAGGCTGACAATTATCGTAAGATCCAAGAGAGCAGATACATCATAGACAGAACCATCCCTTTTCTTGACTATGGAAAAGGATGTGAGTTTCAGATTGGAATAAACTGTTAATTCACTTATTTGCGGTTTCATAAATTTTGACATATAATTCATATATGAGCCTAAGTAAAGGTAGTATTGATACTATAAAAATTCCTCTTACTATTTATTTTTTAGATCATTCCAACTCTTTTTAATCAATTTAAAAAAAAAAAAAAATTATAATGGCTTGCCTGGGATTTATCTTGCCCATTAATGACACTGTTTTATCATCAATACATTTCAAATATATTAACAGATCGTGTTGGCAGTGAATTTTGGAAACAAGAAGAAAGATTTGGTGATAATATCAGAGGAATACAGTGAGTTTTAAATTTGTTATGTAAAATTTTAATAATTTTTAAAAGAGAGACAGTATGCAAATTAACATACAGTCAGAGGTCATTGATAATTATCAGTATTTTTCTGTTTGTACACAGGCATGGTACTTCTCCATGGAATCATTAATAAAATAGCGGAATTCTGCAAAAATAAAATTAAAAAAATTAAAAATAATACAAAAATAAAATTAAAAAATATCCTTAGTTGTTATGTTCTCTCTGTGTGAATGCATATGGTGTCAGTTGATCATCCTTGCGTTCAGTTCAGACTTGCATAAGTGGTCGCTATGTTGAAATTTCACTGGTTGCAAACGTTCTCATCGGATTTAACATAAAGTGCGGAACCTAGTCTAGCTAGCAATTTTCTGCTGAACACAGTAGTTTCTGCACATGCACAGTCATCATCTTCTAATGCATGATGCATTGTCATCATGAGGGGTGATATTGTTCTGTGCAAAACATCAACAGCAGTAATTGATGCCAAAATGAAAACTAGATGGCGTTGGGATTGGTTGGATATAGAGTATCAAAGGAGGAAAACTTTCAAAATGTATGGTTTGCTGATTGGAAATTTTCTATGCTTTTTGCGCAAGTGGGCTCCATTTGATCATTTTAACAGGGTAAAAAAACTGGATACACAGCATATTATTTCCTTGAAAACCATTTTTTGTTAGTTCTATGCCTGGTACAAAGCACAAACTGAGTATGAGTGTGAAAGGGGCACAACCACAATATGAATTTAAATAGATCATGAAAATGTCTATTGAAATCTAAAAAATCAGTAAATTAAAAAACAAAGCATTCAACTTTTTAAAGGTGAGAAGTTGGGTCTAAAAATTGTATACTGTATAAATAGGAAAATACTGATGATTGTGAATGAACCCAAAATGATGGCTGTAATAGGCCTTACTATGCCATCATGACTAATTCTTGACAAGTGTTATGAGAAATAATGTTTTCCATTTTGAAACGAAAGTGTAGGATTGTTTATTTAACTATACCCCAGAACATTCATTTGCTTTTTCAGTGGCTATTGAGATTAAAAAATATGGTGTTTATTATTCATGTTAGTCAGAGGAATTCTACTACAACCATACAGAGTATATTTGCAGGGGCGTGTATAGAGTGGGGCTCAATTTTGTTTTGAACAGATAATTTTGACATCGCAAATTGCGATGGGGCCCAGTTATTTTGTGCCTTGAATAATAATAATTGCGTTTGTCCATACAAAGTCCTATATGACCCATTAAAATGTCTAAGCTTCCAATAATCTAATTGCTGCTAACAATAATACTTTCTCGCATTACATTATTAAAACTATGCTTCGTTTTCACATGAGTCCTAATTGCATTGGTTTTACATCTCGACTTTATCCAGACGCCTTGGTAACCACTATTAAAACTGAGCCCACCGTATCCCAAATTCCAACACATGCCCCTGTCTTTCCAGTTGGTAGTAAAAAATCTTTTATCTGCACTTTGCCACTGACAGGGTAGCACTGGATGGAACAAGAAATAACCCATATACATGTAGGTTTCATCCTGCAGTTTGTTTTGAATGCTTCATTCCATTCTATAGAGCCTTTAAAGGTATTAATTATTTAGATTTCATTAAATACATTATTTCCATATGTGCACATAAAATGGTTGTATTGCAACTAATTTAAAGTAGTTGTATAGAATATAGTAGTTTGTTTTTGCTTTAAAAGTAGATACCGTGTAATATCTAGTTTATTCATATTTTGCAGCATGACACTTTCACAGACGGAGAAAGGATATCCACCCCCTGTTGAACATATTGGCATTCCTAAGTCTGTTAGACTGGAAAAAGGTAATTTATTATTTTGTTTCATCAATATGGTTTTATATTACCTGATAATAGAGTAGAACTAATATATTTTCATTAATCAGCGACCATTCAGATAAGTTTGTTTTAAATATTTCCTTTGACTTGACATTGGGCAGTTCTGAAAAATGATATCAATGAGAAGTTGAATTAATGTTTAATGTAAAGGTGATGATGTGTGGGTAAGGGTACCCCCAGTGGTACGGAAGGACCGAGTTGAAGCTAGCACTTTGTGCTCTCGAAGCACCTGAATAACAATTCAACATATTTCCATCTGCAACATGTAGCATGGCCTTTGAATAATGAATGCTTGTTCCAACAATATAATAATATAACAATTGTTTTATATTTCTAGGATGGACTTGGGCACCCAACTACTCAGCACCGGTGCATTATCCGTGGCACAAAGCTCCATTCTATGGACAACGGAGGAAGCAGCTTCAGAAGGTGATTGGTGAACTGGACACCCACCAACCAGTGAGTCAGCTTCTTTAAGTAAAAGATAATAACCCTGACACATAAATACTTGTTTTAAAAGATCATCTTTCTATTCTTCTGTATCAAATAATTGAGTATTTGTAAAATGACCTGTATTGAAAAGTCATCTATCATAGGAGTCCACTTTTTGGTATTATTTTGATTGGTGTAACTGTATTAGCAACATATTTTCCATTCCAACTAGTGGTCCACAATTGGTTCATCAACTGTCATCTCTATGGGAAGGATGCATATAAAAGACCCCTTGCTGCTTATTAGAAAGAGTAGCCTATATGGCGGTAGCAGATTATTGACATCCAATAGCTGATGATAAGGTGAAAACCAATGAGCTCTGAGTTTACTTTTACTGTATTAGCAACATTAAAATACATTAAAGAGTTACAGTTTTATAATTATGAGGGTTCTTACAGTCTGGAAATCCTTGAAAAGCATGGAATTTTGATTATCTGTTTTCTAGGTTTGGAAAAAATATTTGCATGAAAGTTTGGAAAAAGAATGGAAAATGACCAGATGTTGGTTTTTTTGTTGTTGTTGTTGATCAATGTTGCTTTGCTTTAAACATAGAGCATATTTCAATTTGTCATTGGTATGTTTTGAAAGATGAACAGCCATTAAAAAGAATAATCACTGTTGTGTAATAGCATGCCCTGTATGCTTATATGATTATATGTAGTTAGTTTTTTATTCAGGATTTTGATGGGCTGGAAGTAATTGGAGAGAATGTGTCCAAAGTGAAGAACCTTGATGTCAGATCTGAAACAAGTACATCAGATTATGAACAAGATGAAAAATTGTTGGGGACAGTAGAACATGAAGAGTATGTATTTTATAGGACAAAAACAGTAGAAAATGAATATTATGTATTTTATAGGACAAAAACAGTAGAAAATGAATAGTATGTATTTTATAGGATAAAAACAGTAGAAAATGAACAGTATGTATTTTATAGGACAAAAATAGTAGAAAATGAACTGTATGTATTTTATAAGATAAAAACAGTAGAAAATGAACAGTATGTATTTTGTAGGACAAAAACAGTAGAAAATAAAAAGAATATACATGTATTTTATTGTAAAAAAAACATGTTTGTAATTATATTATTTCTTAATGCATATCTTTAAGTTCTAAGGGATTCTGGGGCAGAATCTAGCTCAATCAGTGGAGCATTCATAGGTATACTCATTCTCTGATTAGGTATTTTTACATCCTAACTAGTGCCCTATGACTGGTATATCAAAGGCTGTGGAATGTGCTGTAATGTCTGTGGGAAAGTGTATAAAAAGATCCTTGCTACTAATGGAAAAATGTTTCAGGTTACATCTTGACTGCATGTCAAAATTACTAAAGGTTTGACATCAGGTAGCCAATGATTAATAAATCAACGTGCTCTAGTGGTGTCATTAAACAAAAAAACTATACAATTCAATTTATTATACATTACACCCCTTGGGGCAGCATATGCAATTGGTGACATGGTATTTATAATATGAATAATAAAAACAATAGTAACAACGATAATAATAACAATATAAATATCAGTAAATTAATAACAGTAGGCCTAACAATAATAATATTAATAATAATAGACTGCTGATTCATAGATATTTTAAAATAAATTTGGTAGTGTTTTATAACAGTTTTTGTTTTATACATCGGACTATGTTTTTAATATCATATGCAGTTTGGGCTATTTTCCGTTCCAACCAGTGGTCCACAACTGGGTTATCAAAGGCCGTGGTATGTGCTGTCCTGTCTATGGGACGGTGCATATAAAAGACCCCTTGCTGCTTATCGGAAAG